>JARJDZ010004448.1:0-13348 GCA_030264555.1 Aleochara sp. GC000083 | reverse complement strand
TCGAGATATTAAATAAAACGTAAAGACTAAACTGAATTGTCCTATCGTTGCTAAGGAAGTGTATTTTAAACTTAACAACACCAATGTAAATCAAATGGGAGCTGCCATCATGAATTTTCGAGGGTATGTTTCCGGTTTGAATCCCCATGTAAATTTCCATAAGACATTCTTTTGATCATAACTCGAAAACTACTGGACCGATTTTCATGATTAAAAAAGCAAATGAAAGGTCGCACTTTTATCTTTCGATATATGTTTTTAAATTTTTAAAATATTTCATAGGAATTTAGTAATTCAAAAGTAGAAATGGTTTCAATCAAAATTGAATATCTTCGAAACTAATTGAGATATCAGGTTCGTTCTTGAAGATTTCGAAAGTTAAAGAGTTGTACTTTCATAATATGGTATCTGACCTTAAATTTTTCGAAAAAATTTCTTGAATTTTAATAATAAAAAAGATGTTATATTTTCTCAGGTACTACTTTTGAAATTGAATTATTGGACGTTGTTTTTATGATAATTTCAGGCAGATTTGACTTCTTTAGCTAACTAATTGAATAAGTAATATTTCAAATTTTCCTCAATGAAAAAATTACTCATTCGAAAAGTTTTACCGAAAAAGAAAATTTCAAAAAACTTTAAATGACTATAACTTTTGTTCTAGTGGAGCTACCGGGTTAAATATGATTTTGAACCTCTTGGAATTGGATTTTTACTGGTCTATAACCCACCACCCAAAAATTAAACTTTTCCAAACAACCTGAAATACCACCACATCAAAACATGGAAATTTTCTTCTTTTGATGCTCACATGTGGCTTGGAAAAGAACCGTTTGTGGCTGACCAATGTCCGAACCATCATACTCGGTCAGTCGTTACAATTTCCCCTGACCACGATATATCCGCGTTCGTATTCCGATGCGGTTGGTTATTCCCGGCTGGCATATTTCATATTCCATATGCGTATCGAAAATTCAGCTCAGCATTGCAGAGGCCACTCGGCGTTGCATTAATGAATATATCAGTTTCGAACAATTTCCCCGACACGCAGACACCGTGTGCGCGCACGCGGCAAGCGCCGAAGAAGTGAACGTTATAAATAATTAGAACGCGGCGTTGTTTGTCGCCGTAATTAATGCATCCAATAACGCATTCCCTTTGACACCTTCCAATTCCACCGACCTCATACTACCCAACCATCTTCCACTATCATGGTGCAGGCAGAACCCATCAACAACCATCGAGTCCCTCATCCTTGCACATGATCCTTCATTACGAGCTTTGATTAAAGTCGGCGCATAAATAATTCGCCCATTACTCATCGCTGAGACCGGATGATCCATCATGGTCTCCGCGAGATGATCCGCGGCCAACGCAGCAATTAGACTTTGTTTGTCGATGCTGAGCATGCGGAGCGAAATTTATTATTTGTATTCGTTTCGGTTTATTTTTTCTGCTGGCGTGTGTGCTTGATGTATTTTTAATGATAATACGCGCAAGAGCATCGGGTGAATGGGTGTGCCTCGCATGGGGCCCGCTTGCCAGCCATCATTGGCTAAGGTGGATAAATGTGCCTTAAGCGTCCAACGAGTGACTCGGCCGCGCACGAACGAATCAAGCGTGCAGCGAAGAGATACCGAAAACAAAAGGAGCTACAAGAAGACGTCCGTCGGATGGACGGAATGTGTTGTGTTTTCTTGCGCTGCATGGGAGTGGATGACGGCGAAAGAGGCCTCTGAGGAACGAATGATATATTGAGCGTGTTATTTTGTTGGCTGGCGAGTTGGACGTTTCGTTTGGTCTTTTGTATGTTGCTGCTGGGAAATAAAACACCCACACGCGCCTTGTGCCCAGTGGGAAATGAATGCCATTTTGTTTTCTACGTTTTGTTAACGATACGTTTCGTGCTGAATTGAACATGTTTTTTATTCTGCCTTATAAGTTTTGTAGTGCTATGAAAGTTTTGCCAGGATAATTTACATAGGTTCACATTTTTGCTTCAAATTTTTAGAGGATTGTATTCACTAATTTACTGCCAATTATCAAATAATAATTATATTATTTACTATCAATTGATATACCGATGACTATTATCCCTAGCTCCAAATAAAATATCCTGCATTAGTCTATCACAAAAACGTGATACTATTACATTCAAGAAGAAATTCTTAGACTTGGTGGAACTTTTTTACCATATCCACTTTTCTTCCAGAATGTTGTCCCGATCCTTAGAAAACTTTAAAAATCTCCATTTCTGAAAAACAAGTCAAAGACTGTTAAAAAGTTCTTCTAGTTCAAACCAAGCACATTTTCCAAGAAGGAATTAATTTCAGAAATTTGTCGCCTCTTCCTGCCTAAACCATCCATCAGATTGTTATGAAATTTTGGGGCATTAAATTATTCATTCCAAAGATGGTTTATGTGTGGTTACTGCCCCCATAGCTTCCCTCATTTCTGCCCCCAATGTTAACAAATATTCATAGCCTGCAGTACTGATGCTTGGATAAAATTATCAAATTTTCACTTTTAAGAAAAATTTTAATAGATTAAAATAATGAAATTATTCTAGAACATCTATTGTTGTACCTTGTACATGATGACGTAAAACTCACATGTGTAGACATAACAAAAATGGAAAAAAAACCGAAAACGAAAACGTGTTGTTTGCTTCGATTCGTTCGGTTCGCGCGAAATATTCGTGTGTGTTTTTCGTGTTTTTCTGTACGTTTGCGTGCGTGTGTGGCATGTAACTTGTTAAGTACGATTCTCGGTCTCGCGGCGGCGGCGAATGTCCTGTTTTTTCTTCCATATTTTTTTCCACTCCGAAACGAATACCTACGTGCATAAAACACGTCCAAGACGGTTTCGAAACGGCGGAACACAACCAACCATGATGGTGTTGTTGTTGCTGGTGCTGTTGCTGGTGGGTTGTTGTTGTTGCTGCGGCCGCCATCGGGTTCGTGCATGTGTATGGGAATGTTATTCTCTCTGAAATGGCTGGAGATATGGTGGAAAAGATATATCGTGACTGAATGTCGACGGTCGTTCGTGCATGTCTGCGGCCGTGAATGTATATACCCATCGACCATCGCGTGCGCTTATCCTGGTAACGTGTTTGACCATTTTTCTTCTTGCTCACTATGTCAGGTTTCTAGGAATTGTGAAGCGCGGCTCTGCGTTTTGTGAGAAAGTCCGATTTTTTCACGTTATTCACTCCCATCCATCGAACATGTCCTTCCAGGTACAAATGTTTATTTTTTCGCTGGTTGCCTTTGCAACAAACTAACACACTATTAATGCAGACCATATAAAATATTTGTAATATTATTCACATTGAAAAAATAATCAAGTTGTTCGATAGTCGTATGTTGAGATATTAGGATCTACATATGTATTTAAAATTCCTTGAATATTAATATGTAATTTTTAATTATTGCATTAATATGCTAATTGAAATTTATTTTTAGTAATACTCATTTGAATTAAATGATTTATTGCCCTAGTTTAATGTTTTATATAATTCCTTATCTTTCCAGGATAATATTTTAATTGAAGGTTCAGTTCATAGATGATAGATAACTTATATTGGACCTCTAATTTATAAATGTTTATAACATGCTTTCCTAAATTGCAAAAAACCTTGTCCTAGATTAAAATATTAAATACCAAACATATCGGAATTATATCACCTCTTGTGAGAAAATGCAAAATTTAGAAAAATTCAAACAGAATAATAATCACACTTCTGATTTTCATGATCTAAACTGCATTCTATAAATCATAAAATATACATTTATCTTCCTCTTTCAATTTTTTGAATACTCTAACAAAAGGTACTAATTTTAGCTCTGAAAATCTTCCTATCCATTTCAGAATGTCAATGAATCAGGCTCGTTAATTTATGACTGTAATTTAGGAATTCTGTAAAATTGATTCAATTAATTTAACAATCTTTCAAATGATATATTACATGATATTGGCATCATTGTACGACTAAGTTTTATCCTTTTGAACTCAAAGATAATTAATTGAAAGTTTGATTTAGAAATGATAAAAACTTTTATGTATTGATATTAAATTTAAACCATGTTTTTTGAAAGTAATTATTCATATTTGTAAATATGTTTTGTTATAAGGAATCAATTTGTCTACCAAATACATTTTCTGAAATAAACGTCAATTTCACCTAAAGAACAATTTTTGTGAATTCTTCCTTATGTTAATCCCATATAAATATTTTTATATTTAGAAAAAAAGTATGGATTGTTCTTGACTAATTTTGATAATGATCACAAGCCATCAAGGTGAGTATACTCGGTAGACATATCATATCAGATCAGTAGATAAAGGTATCCTTAGACATGCAGCATGCTCACAAAATAGTTTCACACCTCAAGCCTCCTCTTGTATTTTTTATTACCTTATGATATCCAATATTAATTTCATATTAAGCCGACTCCATCTTCGTCGTTTTTCTACTCTATGAAAAGAAGACCATAACTCATCTTTGGCGTGGCACATGCAACATCAAAGTCTTCTCATTTGAATGAAGTCGATGGATGCCTTCGTATTATTTATTACCTTTCTAAGTTATTGCTTTTGATCGATACTAAAATATCGAGGGGAATGGAATTCGAGTTAATGCAATTTTTAATTGCACCTATGTCTTCAATTCGGACAAAACGATTGCAAGTGCTAAATTAAATCATTGTTGATGGCTGATTCGAAAATAATAATTCATTTCTAGAGCGTTGTTTTGACTTGCTGGACGTCTTCCATCTAACGCTCGGATTCGCTTTGAATCGTAATTTTTATTCGGTGCACCTTTAACGATTTCTATGTGTGTAGATACGAAAATCATAAATCAAGCAAGACTGACCCGTCAGAACCCGTACTTTACACATCACACGCATGATGTAGTATTTTATCGGTGGGCCCCTTCGAACCCGTCCATCCGTAATTACAATTTTCTTTTTTGATTATTTTTTTCCATGCCTTTAATTCCTCATGATACCCTCAGCAACTCACACTAACAATAAGATTCCACTCGAATAGGAATCCAAATTCAAATGTATCGCATATTTTGTCTTGCAAAATTGTTGTTATTTCAATAGGATTTGAATTTCCTGCCTTACATCCCCAAAAAGAACAACTTCATTAATAATGAATATTTTCCTTTCCGGTGACAAATGATAAATGTATGTGTCACGATAATTTCGTTTTCATGCGTATTTCTTTATTTTTTTTCCCGTTGGAGGAAGTTTCGGCCAGTCTTGAATATTCATTTTTTCGGACTTCACCAAACAATCAATCCTCCATTGCTCGAATGCCATTAGGGCGCGTTTTTTCTTTGTGTAGAAGGAGGAACTTTGTCACCATTCTTCCAGGGACAACTTGATTAATGCATCAGCAGTTGTAGCATAAAATTGTATGAAATACAGATGTCCGAGCAGTCCACCATGTTTCTTATCGCCCGCCCGGACAATGTTTGTATTTCCAATTAGATGCGGCTTCGAATGTGGGTGGAATATTATAAACTAGGCGCTCAGACACAACAGCAATGATGGCAAATGGACATGGAAGAGTATGGGCAGCACCGAATTGTGTTGGCGTTGGTACCGATGATTTATTGATGAGCCTTGAAGAATTGATGTGCAGCAAGGCATCCATGGAGCCAGTCCGAATGGTGTGAGCAACCAAAACTATTGGACATTCGTATGGTCCGCCTTGCTACGCCACCCACGCATGTTGCATGCAGGTAGGCCGTACAATATGCTGTTTGCTCCCATTACGCAGGGGAACCACTAGAGAGCAGCCATCATGAAATGGAAAAAACGCCATTTGCCTTTTTAAACTAATCATTATTATCACCCATGATAACAATTACAAACAATATTATCCTTAAATCTATAGGACTCATAGTCAAGAAGATGTAGCCAAAAATATATCTAGGATAATGACCATCAAGTTAAATTCTGAAGTTGTATCTTGAAACATTAGAACTGAATACTTTTTGAACCCTCTGGAATTTCGTCCGTTACGATTGGAAGAGCATCTCCTGGGAACAAACGAAATCCGAAAACGATTCCACATGGAGAAATGGAATTTCGAGACCAGACAACTCAAGATGAGGATACGTGCGCAAGAAACATGGCACCACACACACAGATGGTACAGCCAAGTGAAAAATAAACGGATCGAGAAGAAATAGAGAACTGACTGAAACGATTATATGGTTCGGATGATTATATGTTTTGATTTTTGTAATGTATCTCCGCTGCGAGACAGTGTAATGATTACGTTGCTCGAGGCCAGGTGATATATTCGCCGGCGCTTTTTGCCTTCGTTTCACATCCAAGTCTCTCCCTGGCAAGCGAAGAAGCACCCAGCAGCAACGACCAACAACTCTTCTTGCATGTGCACATCCAGCCACTTTGAGACCCGGCATCTTCGTGCCTAGAAGAGAGCGGTACCATGGCTGATAGATTGGGTCTGTTGCGGGTTACAGGTCAATGGTTAGTAACGAGAATGTTTGAATTTACCAACGATCTAAGTGTGTTATAATCACCTACAGCTGTGTTCATCAGCCCAAAATCTAATCGTCCAATTTTCCTTTTCAAATTAATCACTAAAGTTTTAAAGTACAAGAAGTAGTTACATTGAACCATTACTGAAATACCATTCGTCTGATATTCTCTGAGAAATGTCATCTGAAATATGTCAATGAGATCTATAAAATACCGTTTGAATCATTCAAATTTTCCTAGTAGTTCCAAAGATACAGACTTTTAAATTTGAAAACTTTAAAAACTTTGTTTCAGTTACCAACCGAAAAAGTTTTCTAACTTTTCTTGTTCTTAAAATTGAATTTACTATGTACTTCATTTCTGAAAAGTGGTCACTGTTCATGGTATGATAACATTTCTTCTATGAATTGGAAATTATGAATGCAATTAGTCAAATTTTGTTTTGACTTGAGGAATTCTTCTTATGAAACTCGATCACGATAATTACGTAAACAAGGAGTATTTAACGAAATCAATGCGATAATTGGCCGTATGCCTCGCCTGTCAAATAACAGAGTGTCCTGGACATTAGCAATTATCACCTCACGAAAACGAAAACACTAATTGTCTTATTAGCTTTCGCTGCATTCGGAACACAAAACCGAAGGCGCATGAAGCATCTGAATGATTTACGCGTCGCGCTGAATGCGTAATCAAGTTTCGGATGCAAATGTTTCAATTAAGGCGCGCGCGTGATTTGTGTGTGTGTAAATACCATGTTTAAAAAGCAATTTTAAGTGAGTAATTACAATTATCGTCAAATATGTATGATGGATACGTTTCCGTGACTCGATTTACATCTACACCTTCAATACGTCAACTCCAACGGATATATTGTATGTGTAATTTTTACTTGTCTTTTGTTGCGGAAATTTCTGATTTATGTGTTCAAATTGGGGTAAATTAATTTTTGAAATTTAATCAAGTTTGGGCCACGTACCAATCTTCATTCTCTTCTTTACCGACTGAAGAAGCATTTTATACGGAATAAAGTTCAGTTCTCTTTTCAGAGAGGGCACCAGCAAGTCAATCTTTGAGAAATTTCATTTAAATTTTTACTTTGGTCATCAATGTTTATAAACACAATTGTTTATAACGCCATAAAAAGAAGGTATCAATAAAATAATGATGATTAAAAGTTGAAGTATGATGATAATTATAGGCAATGAATAAACAATTTTGCATTTTCAAAAAATAATTTTTGTAACATCTTGTTAAATTTCTTATTAAAATTCCCATTTAATTTTCCCCAGCAGCATTTTTCGAATTTGTTTTTTATTTCCTCGATACTTCTTATAAAATTCCTGTTTCCTGATGCAAGAGTCATGGTGCCCGCTCTGTATGAGCAAATTAAGAACCGTTGTTATGCGAAAATGACTGTTAAGTATAGTTTTACGTCCAAGTTAATAATAATATGGAAACAGCAAAGCGAAGCAAGTGAAGCAAGTAAAGGAGCAGTCCCGCTTCCAAGGAAACCGGCCATTTCGCCAGCAAAAGCAAAACGAGAGCATACGAACAGTGTGCAGAAATGCAAACTTGGAGTGGAATATTCTTGGTGTAAGGCTCTTTTATGCGAGCTTCCACTCGTTGGCAGACTTTTTGATACTAAAATGCGAGCAACACGCAGCCAGCCGTCGAGGAAGAGGTGAGGATTGAGGGGTGGAGGAAAAAGCCCAAGAACCAACCATACCATGCCATCTAGTAACAGGTTTTTATGTTCCTTCTACAGGATGTCTCCTTAAAATTATCCCTAGAAAGTGTAGGAAGTGATTTTGGGCAAGAAGACAAACTCCATGGTCCTGGTTGTTCGACTTTTTAGACTGGCCATGTTGGACCAAGATAGAAGATTCTGGAAACAGGACAAAATTCGTTATTTACTACTGCTATTTTGGAAAATGTTGGAGTGATCCTTGTTACCAAAAAAAAATTGATATGGGTAACACCCTGTTGGTCCTGTACCTTTCTAGAGCACGTTTCTTCGTTGGATACAGAGGCACGGAACAACGTTCCTTCGTTTTCCTCCTTGCTCCTTCCGCTTTCCGTTTCCCGCCTTCCGTTTTCACGTTGTAGGAATTGCAAATCGACCTCGGCGTCGCCGGTTCCAGCCATGATGGAAGGGCTGGGGCCAACATCGTGGGACCTTGGGTGCCTGAGGTGCCAGGCACCAAGCCAGGACTGCAAATCATGTCTGGGACTTCCTTCCAGCCTTCGCCGACTCCATTCCAGCTGGGACCAGGGGGCTCGCGCACGACTTCGCTGAAACGCCGAAAAGCGACTAATACGACGCCGCCGACGATGGCGACGACGCCGAAGAGATCCCAAGCGGCGATGGCGAAATTATTACCCAGAGCACGTATGCTCCGACCGAGCGCGCGTACACCATACCATGTAGCGTGTTCCTTACGGATCATACATATTTATAAACCGATGCTAACCTATAATAAGGCGAGCCTGGCCCTGGTCGGCTGCCTGAGAGTCGCGGCTTAATAATCTCGACTCGTTCGCGTTCCGCGGCTCGTTCATTGGCTACGTGCGTCGAAGGAGTGGCGCCATTTTTCCAGACTTTTATCTGCCTTTTGTGTGCATGCACACATATTCGTTTGTTGTTGCCTTTTTGTTGTTTTTTTCTCTTCTCTTCGCATCGGGCGGCTTTAGGTACGCCTGCTCGTCGACCAGCACCGTCCAAGAACGTGTACGCTGGTATCCAAGGATAACAACAACATGTCCGCACTCTGGCCGACTTGTTGTCGCTGTTGGTGGTGTTGTTGATGTCGGAGTTTTAATGCCGATTAATACACCGATAATTAGGCTGGCGATGCACGAATCTGCATACGCTTAGAAAGTTTTGCACAAACGGCCCAAACGTGCACACGCGTTCGTGCTTGCGAGGCGCCGTTATGAAGGATGTCTAATGGCGGCTCATGTGGGGTGGTCGCACCATGCTCGCATGCTCTTCAATATGCCTCGATATGGCTTTATAACGCCAACTATAGTAGCGGGATAGACGGGAACAATGAGAGCTGAATCGTTATCGTCGTAAAGTTTTAAAGGCAATTGGCATGTACGTACAAGCAAAGAAACAAAACGTCAACGCGCAGATCGCGTGTTTATTAGTGCTGCCGCCATTAACGCCGCGAAAATGCCTTATCTTTTGATTACCTATGAATGATTTTAAATTACAAGCGCGTTATAAACGAGTCCTTTTAGAATCGTTAAGATTCCAGTCTAGGGGCAATAAAAATAGTGGATAAAGGAAGGTTGTGGTTCGGTTTAAAGGATTTTTAAAGTATTAAATATTTGAAAAAATCTATAAGAATATCATTTAAACTATTAGGTAATTTAATGTTCTTTCCATTATTGTTTAGAAATTTACAAAAATCCATCAAGAAATGCTATTGGAATTGTGGACAATTTGGCCTAAAATCATTAATTTTATAGCATTTTTTCACATTTTTAATCACCGATATTCTGTCAGCAGTTTCTCAGTAAATGAAGGTCCTATAAAAATGGTTCAAGGGGCATTTTATTGGAAATTTAATCTACTTTCAAATGCCGTTTACAGATTTACAAAATTTCATCTAGAAATGCTATTGGTATTGTCGTCAATTAGGCCAAAAATTATTATTTCTATATCACTTTTTCTTATTTCTAATCATCAATTTTCTGTCAGCACTTTCTTAGTAAGTGGAGGTCCTATAAAAATGGTTCAAAGAGCATTTTATTAGAAATTTAATCTACTTTCAAATGCCGTTTACAGATTTACAAAATTCCATCCAGAAATGCTATTGGTATTGTCGTCAATTTTATTAGACATAATGATCACACTTACTTAATCCTTCATGTATTATCTCGGGACTTTATGTCCGATTCGAATAATTCAGACCTTAATTTTTAGGTAATTTAACGTACTTTCCATTGATGTTTATACATTTGCAAAATTCCATCTAGAAATGCTATTGGTATTGTCGTCAATGTGGCCTAAAATGATTATTTTTATAGCCCTTTTCTCTCTGCTGTTTCTCAGTAAGTAGATGTCCTATAAAAATGATTCAAACATCAATTTATTGGAAATTGAGTAATATTAAATTATATTAGCAATATAGTCTGTGCTTTTGGCCTCATCTACGTACATCTTGAATAAACAATTTCTCAATATCGAATGACATAACTTACATATAATGAACAATACGTGAAATTATAGTGTAAGTGCCGAGACAAGAAAAACTTCGATATTAATTCAGACATTTATCACAACTATTCATTATCATCATGAATAGTCTAGGCATCTATGTGCCAGTTATCCGATAAGAAAGAAAACTCAATATGCATGCCTTGAATTAAACTGCGTGAACTCGTCGTGCCCACGTAAACTTTTCGTCCGTCGTTGTCGTCTTGTGGAAAACTGTTGACGCTGAAATTCTCGTCGACGACATGTGGAGAAACACACAAGCATACGAGTATGTAAGCGCAGACGAGCTATAATTTCTAAGAAATTGGCATCAATTATAAAACATTAATTCATAGATATCATATGTTGGATGTTACGTTGGCTATAATTGTTCTCGTATCTATGTGATGGTCATGTGTGACTCAATACTTTGGAAACTTGATAGTTATCTATTGATATCTCTATTTTCCATAGACAATTAAAATATTTATTTTATTATAACAAAATTTCAATGAAAACTATATTCGATTTGCGAAAGTTTACTGCATTACAGTTCGAAAAAAAGTTGTTATATGTTAACAATAATAATGTCTGAAATGTAGTAACCAATAATTATATGAATAACTGCAATTGTTTCTATGAGATATTTTTTTTTCGTTTCTATTTGAATGAAATTCACCTCACAATTTTCCATTCAATTGCAATCAACTAAACATACATTTAATTCGCATTTTCTGAAAAACAAGGTAATTGCTTACTTCTAATAAGTGTTCTTTGAAGTTACGAATACATGGCTAAAATTGTACATTGGAAAAATGGTTTGAGTGATTTTAACAATTTTTCATATTTTTCCAACTTTAAAACGAAAGAAAGCACAAAATATGATCAACCAATAAACTCAAACATTTTGCACATCCGTTTGGAGCCCATGATGATTTGGGAATGTTTTTAATTAAGAATATTTCCGCTAAAAAATGTTTTTCTCTGAAATTTGACGACCAGAATATAGTTAGGGGCCAATCCACATCCGACCCTAATTGTGAAGACATGTGTCGTTGAGGACCACCAGGTACCAATCAAGGAAAGGTAATTTGCGAAATGTATTTAAGTCACGAAGGTCCCAAAATTTATCGATAGTGATGCCATTTGTCGCATGATACTTCCGTTTGTTATACAATGACTTTTATTTTGGTAACGACCCTGAAAAATTATTTCTTGTCAGTATTGATTCATTACTAATCCGTTATTTTTATATCAATTTCAAGAACTTTATTGTAAGGCATGCAAACAAAATCTGATAGAAAAAGGCAATGAACTATTTCGATGGCTACCTATCAATAGTAATCACCTCAAAATTATTCACCCTTATTTTCTACTTCTTTTATTTCTCTTAGACGAAGAAATGGAAAAATAAACACCAGGTACGTCTAGTTCCAAATGTCCTCTTCAGATACCAACTGAATGGACAAACTGCCCTGACACAGAACATATTCTAGCAACTAAAACTCAAACGTATCCTGCCTAGATATTGAGGCAAAGGCATGTAATTTAGCTTTAGTCTCGGGGGGCTGAAGAAATGGCCAACTTCCCAAAACTTCCCACCTATACTTTGCGTTTTGTTTCACGTCATCGTCATCGGCACGACGTGCACCAAGTGTGTCATTAGTGGATATGGTGGTACTCAACCATCGATGGTCGTGAGGTGTGCTGAAGAAACATAGAAAGCCAGCAGCTACATCGAAGAATGATAAGCGAATGGCCCACGATGTCTTCAAAGTTCATCTTGGACGTTTTTCTGCTTCTTCGTTGTCGTTGTGGATGTCTTCTTGAGTGCCACTACGAAGTCACCCAAATACAATGGTAATGCCCCAAGGAAGCATACCACGCGTCCGCCAGGAAGAAAGGAATCGATCGAATGCAACTGTCTAAGCGGCGAAATGTTACAGTACGGGTATGGGAGACGACCAAAGAGACGAATATAAGTGCAGTTAGTATCACCGAACTTTTCGGCATTCACACAAATGATCATAATTACGTGGTACGAGCGGGGACAGACGCACACGCCTTCGGCGCCACGCGCACATCTCATTCTCTCTCATCCACTTCAATACGCACGAATAATGGAAAACGAATTACATTCGAAGCCGCATGCAACCCAAAGCTGACTTGATGCTTGCTGCATGAATGTGCATTCAACTGATATACAGAGGATATTTTTTAAATAAAAAATACACGGTATGTGCTTAACATCACACGATAGAAGTGAAAACGTCAACAGGGGTATTCATACGAAATACAATTTGTTTTTATAATTACCACGCAGAAACAGATTGCTTAAGTGAAAAGCTTAAATTATGCCCTTTAAAATACTTTTTTAATCATCAAAATCGGTTAAAAAGTTCTTGAGTTATAAGAAAAAACATTTCTTATTAGAATTTGCATTAAAAAATTAAAAATGCACCTGTTACATAATAAGTTAAAATGTATCAAAGTAACGTAATTGCTGTTTACATTCCTCGCATTCCTCGCATTCCATTCCCCATTGTTCGTTTATTTGCTTTGCAACTGTTTACTTGCGGTTGCATTCCTCACATTCCGATCCCATTGTTCTTTA
>JARJDZ010004444.1:0-12957 GCA_030264555.1 Aleochara sp. GC000083 | reverse complement strand
TATTTTGTGAGATGTCATTCATTTCTCCCACTTGTAGAAAAAAAGGTATTCATTTTTTCCACTTGTAGAAAAATGTACGTCACTGATTTGACAAGTGAAAAATATTCAATTTTTGTCACTAAAAACACGCATAGAAAATGCATCATTACACGCTCCAGTAAGATAAAATATATTATTTTGCATCAATAAAGTCAAAAGTCAAATAAAAGGTCATATAATATATTTGAGAATAATATAAATTTTAATCACATGTAGAAAATAGCGGACTTAGTTATCTTAGTAAAATGAAAATCTTTCAGTTCGTGCAGTATATTTAAACTTTGTTTAAAACTTTGTGAAGTAATAGTTTTAATAAAGATCAGTTACTTATGTCTTTTCCTGAAAATCATCTGCAGTCTTTGAAACTGAGCTGCTACTTTCTTGTTCTCTAGTTTCTGAATTTCATTTGCAAGTTTCTAGAATTCTATTTTCGGAAAAACAATTGTATAAAATACATTACAACTGTCCTGCTCTGAATATCCATTGTAATAACATTTGAATATGAATTGGAAGAGAATCAGGATTTGTTTATTCCAAGAAATCCAGCTGCATCAGCGTAATTCTAGAGCCCATCCCAAAAGAGAGTCAAAAATTCGTTTAAATATTTCTAATACCAAGAAACGATAGTGCATAAATCTTCAAAACAACTGAAATAAATGAAAACATTATAAATCCTTTATGGCATTTATTTACTATATTCATTCGTCTAGCTCTCCCATTTTTAATTAAATTGATTGCTTTAGTTATGCGAAATTTCAATTTAATTAAACTAGGTCTATTTATCAAGTGAATTATTTTGTCATGAAGAATTAAATTTTAGCAAGTCTAATTTAATATAAATCAATGCACCGTACGAAGCAGCAATATTTCTGCTCCACTTTATTGACAACCAGAATTAATATCCTCACGCAATCGCTGTTCAGCAAACGATTTGTTTGATTTTTTTATTTAGGTTCATCCGGCCTCCTTTGTTGCAAAACTACAATACATTTCTTTCATCAAAGACACCTGAAAGAGAACATTATGAATGCTTCGTTTTCATTATTATCTAATATAAAAATTTATTATATTTGCTCCATTGTATTTTTAAATATGTGTGAATATTGCTTCGCGATATTGAAAAGTTCGTAAAAGTCAAAGAAAACATTCGCATGCAATTGTGTGTGCAAATGTTGAACGCAACCCTGCAGTGCAAGTGCTAAGTTGATTTTGTATACGAAATAGGGAGCGATGGATGTTCGAGCGAAAAAATATTTTGTAATAATACGAAGCCATAAAATTACATTTGCGCCTCGCCCAAGTGTTTTCGCTTGCCCTGTAGTTGCATTGTCACAGTGGCAAAGACGGCGTCGCTGCCGCCTCCAACATCGTCGCGGCGGTGGCGGAGGCGGCGGCGGGGAAAACGATGCGTGGAATAGGAAATCGCCACCCTGCAAAGTGAGGAAGCACCCAGACGCAAGCAGCAGAGATACATTTCTTCTGGAGGGAATTTTTCTATTTGGTATTTTTCATGACGAAATATTGTATGTTATCGAGAAAAACGCTTGATTTCACAAAAAATATTACAAGAAATTGCGACATTGCACTCTTGAATTTTCCAGATCATATATTGCTTCAAGCTTTGTCTTTTCCATGGTGACTTTTTTGCTTTTTTGTTTCATTCGTCTCAATCAAGAATAAGAGCAGATTGATCATTTTTTCAAGTTGCATAAATAAATATAAAGTATGATAACTTAAAAAATCTACAATTATAGACTTGCAAGGCTTATTGTCATAATATTTCCTTGTAATAAATAGCTTTCTTTCTTAAAAACTATTATTTTTAATAACTTTTTATTCAAATTAAATTGCTCAGTTTCAAATTCAGTATTTCCCTGAAAATTTTTCTTTCAGTTATTTGGCATTTAACACTAATCTGAAAAATTAGTTAGGGTCGGTGGAATAATTACTAATATCCGTCTATTGTAATGAAAGCCGCATTTTATTCATAGTTCAGTATATTATCAAAAATAGCACTTCTGAAACAATCAATTGTTGGTTAATTCCTTTTAGTTCGTATAGGTTGAAAAACCATGCATCTGTGAAAAAGGTAATAGGCAACTCCCAGGTAGCCACTACTATTTCGCTTCCATCATGAACAGGGTTGACATATTTCAATGTTTTAGGGAATCTGCAAAATGGTAAGAGATATGAAAAAATAATAGGCATCCTCTTTTCTTTAGACATATTCAATGCTGCTTTCAAAAATTATCTATAGTCTTTTGTAACACACTATAAACAAAAGTTTGATTTTTGCCTTTTGGAAAATCCCTCATGACGTTTTTATTCCGCTTATTTTACATTATTAGGGCACTTCCTTGAGTAGGTTACGATGGTAAAAAATTAATCGCTGATTTTTGTGTGGATTTTTTAAAGACAAATTATATTTGATTATAACTACATTAAAAACCAATTATATTTCCCTTTAAAATGAAATATGACATATGGGGTTTCGTATAAACTTGTTCTAGTTATTTCACAGATAAGTAATAATGAGCAGCACTAATAAGACTGTTTAGTTTTAATATTACGCCACATTTGATT
The DNA here is from genome assembly GCA_030264555.1 of Aleochara sp. GC000083. Classification (NCBI taxonomy): domain Eukaryota; kingdom Metazoa; phylum Arthropoda; class Insecta; order Coleoptera; family Staphylinidae; genus Aleochara; species Aleochara sp. GC000083. The sequence continues at coordinate 10,335 of JARJDZ010004444.1, read as the reverse complement.
CAAAATGATGGTCAGAATGTGCAGAATTTGAAATTGATTATGCTTCGATGAATGTGTTTACATTTTTGGTATCCAATTATTACAAGAACAATATAAAAATATATAAATCGCAAACCTACCAGAACGATGACCGTTTTGATGACCATTGTTAATTGAAGAATTTAAACTATAGTTACCAGAATAATTTTTTTCTTAATGTTAATATCACTCAAAATACCAGTCGCAGATTCTTTTTATGAAAAATATGTAAAATTCATGAAACCCTACATGTTATTGTTCATTTAAAAAAGAACACAATAGTGATGATATTGTACAGAAATCAGATATGACTTGTATTTAAAAAATGTAACTTTATGTCCTAGCACTAAAAACAGTCGTTAATACAGTATAGGTATATTTATACTATAGAAATCTACTCAAAAAAGTGCAAATAAAATAAACTTAAATAAAGATTATATTTATGTATCTAGCTGAATAAAAAAGGCATAGGGATTTTACGGAAATGCCAAAAATCGAACATTTATTTATAGCTAGGTAACTAAACAAATGAGAATTTTTGAAAATGAGGTTTTGAATTTGTAACAAAAAAGTAAGCTTAATTAGTTTTTTCATCAAAATTTATTAAAATTAGACCAACCTGTACATTATTAGGGAACACAGAATTATTTATATTATGCGATGAATATATTTTAAGAAAGTTTGTGCCATTAAGCACATTCTATTTCGTGCCCTGCTTTTAAACATGGCAAGTATGCTTTAAGGGCCCGTATAAACTTTTAAAATAATGTACTATTCTTTGCAAAGTGTAATGTATATTGACTTGTTTTGCATTTAGGAAAAATAGTATCAGTAGCCACCAATAGTAATGGAATGCTTAAAACGTAACAATAATTGGTTTTAATTGGTGAATACATTTACAATTCTCAATTGTAAATTGTTTTCAAACAATCCCCAAATTTCAAGCTCAAGTATATTTTTATTATTGAACTTGAATATTTGCAAGTAATTTTTTTAACACATTTTCTTTGAATTGGCATATTTATGATACAACAGGAAAAGGATACAGCAATCCCTCGTTAACCTCCTTTGGCGTTGCAATTATTTATTGTTAGCCTTTTTAGACACTGTTCTATCTTACTTGGAAGAGAAAATCAACTTTCTATGGTTATATATATTTTAGTAAATATTGTGTTATTTAGTCCTTGTTAACCTTATTCGGGTTAAACATCTTTATTGCAAGAATCCGTAATGTTCAGATTGTAACTGAGTTTGCAAAGTTAACTAATTGTAAGTATAATTCAACCTTATGTATAAACCTAGGAAACAAATTTTGCACTACACGTTTTAAAACATGTACAATAATTAGTAGAATATTTGTTTGTCATTAAAATATCCATAAGCCATCATAATAAGTTCCATTGTTGCAGAATGTCCAATGTAAAAACAAACAGACAGTTTCCAGAATTAATAAAAGCACTGGTAAACAAGAAATTGAAATATCTGCTGAGCACATGTCGCTGACATGATGTCCATTCATTGGGCGCACAAAAGCTCCACTCTGAAATTCTGATTGTTTTTCGCCAACACTTGAAATATACAGCAATCAAAGAATGCACACATATTAAAACTAGTACACGCACCCGACACAGCGCACAAAGAAGGCTGACGTGCCTCAAACGCAATGACATGACCAACACGATGATGGGGGAACAAGCCGCTTTAGTTTTGAGTAAATGGATTTGGACGAGTAGGCGAGTTCGTAATTCTCAAGTACTTGAAAAAATACCGTAGTTATACCCTTCGGTACATGGATGGCATCCTTAGGCATATTACCACTTAAAAGGGTGCTGACCGTACAAAGGCGCGCTATCAACGCGGCGAAGAAGAAGGATTGCGAAGCAGGCACGGGCGAAACAAATAAACGCATAGGATGGAAGCACCAGACGCGCACGCAGATGGCGGGTATATACAGAAGACAATGGCCACTTTTCGCGAATACAATGCCTATTGTGCCTGCATGCACTTCCCCCATACAGCAAGTTGATGTGATTGCGTTCGTAGGCGAACCTGTAGGAACAGTCGGGAGTCGTGGTGGTGCTGCTGCTGTATGTGGGCTGGAATATAACTATAGCTAACATCATCACAAAACATCTCTACCAGTGCTTCCCAACTTTCCGCATCATGTTCCAATTGAATCCTTCTGGAATCTTCAATCTCTATAGTTGAACTTTTGGTTCATATCTCTTAATCTTAGAAAAGTTACATCTGGTCATCCAGTTAACATTTTCTTTCATGTTTCTTCGTCTAGTAGGTAGGTAGATGTCCCATATTTGGAATCACTGATCTGTGCGGTTCCACCATCCAGGAGGACTTTGAAGGTAATCTATGGTGGTGTGTTGGGCATGGCGTTGGGTTTGAGTCCTGGAGGACGACCGCTTTTCGGCACATGTCGGACAGATAACGAGCGCTTGCCACGAATGAGCATTTTAACAATGGTAGACATAATTAAACGCGAACAACGCATAACATCATATGAAATCGGCCCTCATGTAAACCTCTCGTTCGGTTGCAGGATGCCGCTTACTTGTTCGTTGGCGCACTCATTGCCTGCGCTTGTCGTAAACCATCATCTATCCGGGCCGTGTCGTTGAGGCCCCGTAAACAACATGTACAGCATGTTGATATTAAATTCTACTTATATTTCTATCAGCATTGCCATCACATAACCGATCTCGGTAGATTGCATTCGATTGGCAGTATTTGTGATTTTCTCCAGTTACACAACAAAGGATTTTTAACGTTTCACTCCTTTTATATCGTCATTCAAATATGAATTGTTGTATTCATCCTGTAAATGGTGATATATACTGGATGATGCAATTTCTTGCAATTCTTATGGATTACTCACTTTGCCAAATCGTATGATGCCAAAAATAATTCAATCAATTATTCGTTTATTAGAAGTAAACCGGAATACAAGCTTTATTTTCCACATTGATAAACATTTTTAGACGTGATATTAAAGAAATTGCAATATTTTGATGTTTTGATAGAGGGATACAAAAAAAACTAAATGGGAATTCGTGAAGTCTTTTTTTGAGATAAATTCATTGTTTTCAAAAATTGTCTATTGCTTTTTGCTTTTGCGCTATTTCCGGAAAAGCCTCATAATTGTTTTATTATTAGTTATATTTTTTACATTATTAGGATACTTTTTTGACTAGATTTCAATAGTCTACAATCTAGAAAATTGTTCATCTAGACTATAGATGAACAATTTTTTAACCCTTTTTTGTGTTATGACATAATGCCCGGTTGCATAGAGTTCAAATCAACTAATCTATTATTATCATTTACATGCTCTATAATGATATAAACATTAAATATGATTTTTATTTAAAAAAAGCCAACTTTGTGACATAACACGAAAATAAACGATTAAAAAATGTTTTAACTTAACCATCATAGTCTACTCAAAAAGTACCCTAATAAGGTAAAACTTATTCTTAAGTACTTAGTGGAATATAGAGGATATTTCGAAAATGGAAAATCGAACTTTTGTTTATAGCACAATAACTAAAAACGATAAACAATTTTTGAAAATAGCATTGAGTTCGCCTCAAAAAGACATCACGAATGCCTAATTATTTTTTCCGTATCTCCAATTAGTCCACCCTGTACATATTGATGATTTCCATTGAAGATGGATACATCTTCAATCATGTGGCTTCGAATTTGAACTTGGTAATTAATTGTAGTCATACGAATTCTAATGTTAATTCATCATCTATTAATTTATTCCCTATAAAGTACACTATTGTGAATTCATTATCGAATACACCACGTGACTGTCCTCTTTGATGGGTATAAAATGTCATTAATGCCACTTTTGAACAATTCATTTTGCATGTTAATAAAACCTTCATATAATGATTTTCTGTCATATTGTATTAAGCTCTTATGTGATAAATTAATTATTCAGTGGTTTAAACTTCATAATGTGTATTTTTAGTAGTATATTGAACTTCGGTTATACTAACTGTATTTTGATATTTTAACAATTCAGAAAAATAAATTAGACCATGCGAAAAAGTAACATAGTTCCCTATATTAAAAATTTCCAAAATAATGCATCAGATAAATTGAATTGTTTAATAATCATCTGAATAAAATCTTGCAGACTGAAGTGTACGTATTTCTATTTAAAATCAATATAAAACAGTGAAACAAGAAATTAAAAATAATATTACATTACAAATATTGCATTATTGTTAAGTTGGGATACATAACTAATGCAACATGCAAACACATAAATACAAAATTCAAGCATTTTGTGAATTTTAAAAAGAAATTATTATCTGCAAGTATCCAAGTAAATATATTCATGGCAATCTTCAGTTAAGTGCAGTACTAATAAAAAAAACTTTTTTAAACGCGTATGGATCTAGCTTGCAGAAAAGTTTCTCATTAGTTGGAAGCAAGTTTAGGCATCATTAAAATTGCTGAGTGACCTAACATCTTGCAATCCTTCAATTTTGTTTATCACTATCTAGTTTTGAAATGGGAGGTTTTAAGAAATAACTATTCGATTGGAAGTAACTAAAACTCAATAACACAACATTTTGGTACTTTCGATGCTTTTGGGGGTTATCAAGGGTTAAAAGAGAACATCTTCCAACTGTCTGAATAAAATTTTGACATTTTTTAAATACATTGGGCCATATCTGAACTATTACAAAAATAATTTTTAAACGCGTATGGATCTGGCTTTCTCATTTCATGGAAGCAAAAGCTTAGGCATTAAAACTGCTGAGTGGCCTGAAATCTTACAGTCCTTCAATTTTTATTATAACTAGTTACTTTTGAAATGGGAGTCTCAAAGAAAAGGTGTTAAAAAATAAATCATTTTGAAAGTAATTAAAAATCAAAAACACAATATTTTTGTCTCTGAATCCATGTATAAAATTACTTCCTTGATACATAAATGTCAAGTGGATTAAATATTTTGCCTGCACGATTCACGAACAACCCTCAAGAGTTAAAAAAGGCAATTGTCTGACTACAATTGAACGATTACTAATTCAAAACATTTGTAATTCTTAAATTCTTCCCATTGTAAGTTGAAATTAAAAAGTTGCTGGTTATGTTCACTTGAGTGCACGAATAAAAATGCTATTAATATTCAAGTAATGAAGATATGCAAATTGGAATATGATCGAAATGCTTGATGACGATGAAATGAATAGGTAATACGACTGATGTGAAATTGGCTATTCGCAAAGAGGGTTGAAAAGCAATCGTTGTGTCGTTCCAGGTTTCAGTTACATGCACATGCGATTAATCTTCTTCAGACAAGGCAAACGACGTGCTCTTAAATTGAATGATTTATTGACCCGTTATCATGCATTTTAAAAGGCTTTTTTTCAGAGAAAGAGACCGGTGTTTTCTATTTGCATCAAAATACTTCCTGCGCATTAGTGCCAGCAATGGTGGCATAATTTCGGCGCTGTAAATTCAGCTTTATTTCACCATCGTCATGATTCATCTTCCAACATAAATCACTGCGCCTATAGCCCACCAAATTCTCAAACGCTTAGGATTGTGTCAAAATGCATAGACATCATCATCATTTATACAAATGTGTTCATTTATTTCGGGTTATTCGTCGCCTTTCACTTCTTAATTGGATTATTATAAATTGCATAGGAATATTATTTTTATGCAAAAAATTTGAAATAATTTGTTTCCCACGCTTCTTGACGTTTGAAGCGCCACAAAAGGCTTCAGTTTTGCATTTTTACTTTTAATTATGTTATTTTTGGATTTATATCGAAAAAGTTTATATTTTGAAATTAAAAGTAATCACCCTGTGAAAATGGATTTTCATCAAATTTGTCAATATCAAATGATTTATATCTTAGTCAACAAAAATTCTTTCAATCTAGAATCAGATATAACATTTCCAATATTCAATCTTAAAGAAGATTGTAACATTCGTAACACTCTCTTGAAAATTTTGGAAAGTTTGTTGTCATAATTAATATTATTTGAATAATATAAAATTGAGATAAATTCCTCGCAATTGTATCATTTTATTAAAAAATATAACTGAAACATCCAAAATATGATTCAGTTATTTCAGCATATATCACTTGCCTATAATAAGGTATATAAATAATTCATGCGTTAGTTCCTTTGAAATAAATTTGGTGATATTAAACAATTAAATGAAATTGTATGAAAGAAATACCATGCGCTAATAAATTCATGAAGTATTACTAAATTAACTTGAATGTTTTCTGCAAAACAAACTTAATTACGCGAAATATCCAAAGCAACTCTTCGTTTAGCGTTAAATTTTGCGGAGTCAACTGAGCGTTTATAACACGTTCATTAAAAATGGTCTTCGAAATTTTCTTTGATGCTGCCTGATTACTTCGTTTCATAAGTACGGCGCTTAAAACCGTAAGACGATGCAAATTTTATGAGTTGGCTGCCTCCGCACATTTATATAAAATAGCCGAAGGTGCAAATAAGACAAAGGCAATCTTTCGTCCAGGAAGCACTTAAGAACCGAGTATGGCAAGTTGTTTTTCCATGCGATTAATTCCGAATCACATCGAATTAAATAAAAGTGTGGCGCGTTGCTCAAAAACGATAGCCGCCGGTTCAGTATGTTTTAAACTTAATGCAATGGAAGTAATCACCCTTGTTTGTCTCGGATGGGTCCTCGCAGGCGAAGAAGTCAGTCTTCTCAAACGCCGCGTCGTATTGAGAAAACCTTGGTAAAATGTCGTCGGTCGGGCAAAAGTTATGATGAGAATCAGAAACGTTGGGCTTGTCAGCGAACGGAAATTGCAGTGCGAATCGGAGTGTAAGGCGGCGGGAAGGACACAATCTGAACGTATAGAAAGGGACGAAGAAGCGGACGGCTGGAGGTGGCGCTGTTGAAGTGGTATCCTGCAGAAGTGACGAAGAGGTTCGTTCGTCTCCAAGGAGATTGCATGCGACACGCACCAGTAGCATCGCAGGAAATCGGCAAACGACTACAAATCGATGCGATTTACATCATCTTGTGAAAAATAAACATTCCGCCCTCCCCCGAATGCTCGTAAAATTTCAGGCTAGCGCGCGAATTTTATTAATTACGCTCGAATAACCATCAGAGGACTCATTTCGGCTGAATGCGCTAACAATGCGTAAAACTAATAATCGAGAGGAGTAATCTCCTAATGATAATGTCGCGGCGCATTTGCTTTATTATCACTTACCAGCGAAGATGCTCTTCGTGCTGAATATCTCCTCGTATCATAGCGAATCGCTTCAAGGAGGAAGGCGAACGCGGGAGTCTGCGATGACAACGCAGACTGTGACTGCTACGAGGACGTCAACTCCATGGAAGACGGATAACATCTTAAACGCGCCTTGAGTACGAAATAATATCGAAACTTCTATTTGGTGCGCGCACTTGCGCGGCGCGCTTGATCGCATTCGACAATGCGATGGGAATGCCAGTTATATTCCGATGCTCGAAATTGCTTTCGCGACTCGTGTGTATTGCCATTTGCAAACGTTTCTACGTACATGGCGCATTCGAAATCATCGTTATCTGCAGGAAATTTGAAACAATTTACTTTTGGGAACTATCGAAGCGCGTAACTGCATTTGCAGATAGGCGGCGCTGATTGCAAAACCAACTCGCGTTATTTATACTAATAATTATGTTTTACTATCATTACACGGTATTTCAAATCAAAGGAATTACTTTGAGTCTTCCTGACATTTTGAAATTTTTATCATATTGGTATTAATTTACCATCTAGTCATTTTATATTTCTAGAATTCTGGAATGTATACAAGGTATAGATAACTACTCTGTGGGAAAATAGCTAGTTATACTATTATTCCGGATTGTTGCTCTGCATACTAAAATTATATGTCGTTTTTTTCTAAGAACTGTCAATAAATTGGATAGAAAGTTCGAATATCGGGACAAAGAAGGTAATATTCTACAATGCATAGTAAATATAAAGGGGAGAAAAAATATGTTGTTGTTATGAATCCCTATGAATTTTGTTCATGGCTAGTGGTTCATTGTTAAAAAGTTGGTTGAAAATTGGTATCTGTGCGTATCCAAAGTTTTTCGCGTATAGACGCCCTTTTGAATTGTAGGATTACCAACAGTATAGGAAATACTGGTAACATACTCAAAGTTCCTAGATTAAAATTTGATCGATAATCGGTTTCATCCTTATTCAGTTTAATATCTGTGCTTAAGGTCAACTCAAGATTGATATAAGTTTTGATTTATATCTGTACCTTCATTATCTTATCCTCAGAGTAATATATCATTGCAACTTTTGAATAAAGCCTGCTGGTTTGTTAAAATGTCAAATCAATTGATTCTGTTATTTGTAGTTTGTATGTATTGAATACATTTATTATAGCATGGATAAAATAATTGAAATACTGGTATAAATACAATATTAAGAAAAATGCAAGCAACCATAAACGACAAGCATCATTCAATCATATGATTGTTCCTAGAGAGCGATATGAGTCATACTCTAGATTACAGATACAGAGTTGTAGTTGGTACCAATCAGCAGATTACTCTCTCAAAAATTGAAATGTCCGTAAACATTTAAAATATTGTCAAATAATCCAGAGCCATCGACGAAACTTACATCATAATGGTACGACCTCAACTTTTTCCACAATAATAACAACAATAATATTATATATTGTCAAATAACTGACAAAATGCTATCAAACATAGTTTTTCAGCCTGACATAAAAATTCTGTTATGATTTTACAATGTTCTCAAAAAATGATATAGAATTTATGTTAAATTTAATAAATAGTAAATAAATTTTATTGGAAATTTTTTGATTATATTTTCATTATTAATTTTTGTTAAGGGTATTGAAATGCGTTTCATATTTTGCGGTTTGCCGACGAATTTTTCCAACAATAGGATTCAATGTTCTTCTAACGTTATAATTTTTGCAGAATCGAATAAAGTTTTATTTGGTCTTTTCCCATATTTGAGAAATTTAAATACTTTCATAAACATTTTAGTTACTTTTTATGTCCAAAATCACAAATAGGTTATGAAATTTCAAAAAATGCAAATTGACAATTCTTCTCTTCAAATTACATGAACAGCAATATTTCACGAAAATCAAAGATTTATTTATTCGTTAAAATGAAAACCACTTATTCAAATAGGAATCATAATTATTAATTTTTCCAGCGTTCTAAATGTAGCATTATAAAAAGTGACAGATGCACACGCTTCCAATTTCACGGAGCTTTCAAGTTACTAATGGATTTGATTTTATTTTTTTCCAGTGGCTTACATTTACACTTGATTATGCTCAGATTATAAACCAAACAGGAGCAGGAATACGAGTTAATAGCAGGAAATGTGATTTATAAAGAGTTTTAGAACTGTTAAGCTCAAACCATGTTTTGCAAAAATGTTAAACAAATCCAATGTTTTCATAAAAATTTTTGTTTAAGAATGCCTGATTGAAATACGGATTTACTTAATATATACTGATATTGTAGAAACAACTTCTGAGTAATTTTTTTATATAATATAAAACAGTATTCATCACCAGTGTTAGTTTAATTCTCAACTTAAATATTAGGTAGTTAACAGTTAAGTATCTTGGTAATTTCGTTTCAATTTGTTAAACAATTACTCCTACATATTTCTGCGTTTTTTAAGATGCACTTGGTACATTTTGAAAAATTTTCCACATCAATTTATCCCTGGTGCAAAATCTGTGATCACCTCGATAAACACGACGTGGGGTGCGAATTGAAAATAAAAATACATGTCAGCCAGCCGTTGGTTGGATGAGATGAGGTCGGAATTGAATTTTCTCTGCGGTCAACTAACTAAGTCGGGTAATTGTAGAATGTACGAACCGTGCATATACATATAAACCCTATTCCACCAGCAACATGCTCGTTTTTGAAATCCAATCAAATTCGGAATTTAAACGAAAATTTTATTTCCTGCAAATGTAAATGCTGGAACAATTTTAAAACGTTGAAATATTAGATTATATTAATAGAGAAATCCATAATTATAAAGTTTATAACGTTATTTCCTAAACGTGTAATAAACAACATGTTATCCTAATGGTTGGTTATTTGGTGAAATATTAAAATAAAAATTGTACAAAATTCTAACTACAATTTCGGTGATAATTGCCCTCATACGTAAAAAACGTCATATGATTTGACATTTTATCCGTGATGCAATCGGATAAAGTTACCTCTAACTATTACAGCGGTAATTTTTTTATTTACCTTTTGTC
>JARJDZ010004440.1:0-22274 GCA_030264555.1 Aleochara sp. GC000083 | reverse complement strand
TTTTAAAGCCCCATATTTCAAGTTCGGATATTTCCGATTTCCGCAGGGTTTCGGGACCATGACCAATGTTACTTTTTCGTCAAAATATGACAAATGCCGTTTGAATCATCCAAATCGGTCCATTAGTTTCGAAGATATGAAAATTTTTGAAAACTCGATCGATTTTAAGCATTTCATATCACTTTTTTCGCTACAAACTTTTTTTTCAACTTTTTTCTTCGAACGCGATTTCTGCACTCCCAGTTGCCAAAAGGGCATGAACCCATACATTTTTGGAAAGTACTCATCAAGACCTACAATTTGGTTTTAACTTTAGTTTAATTGGACCTAACGTTTAAAAGTTATACGCAGTTAAAGGAGCGAAAAAAAGTGAAAATTTTGCCTTTTTAGGGCCCCATTTTTCTCGTTTTCCTATTTCCGAATCCCGGTCGGGTTTGGGACCATGACTAATCTTCTTTTTTCGTCAACATATGATAAATGCCCTTTGAATCAGAAAAATCGGTCAATTAGTTTCGGAGATATGAAAAATTTTGAAACGTCGATCGATTTTAAGAATTTCATATCGTTTTTGCGCTAGAAAGTTTTTTTTCAATTTTTTTCTTTGAACGCGATTTCTGCACTCCCAATGGCCAAAAGGGCATGAACCCATACATTTTTGGAAAGTGTTCATCAAGACCTATAATATGGTTCCATGTTTAGTTTAATTGGTCCAACCGTTTACAAGTTATACGCAGTTAAAGAGCGAAAAAAAAGCGAAAATTTTGCATTTTTGGGACCCCATTTTTCAAGTTCGGATATTTCCGAGCCCCGCAGAGATTTGGGACCATAACCAATCTTATTTTTTTCGTCAAAATACTATAAATGCTCTTTGAATCAGTCGAATCGGTCGACTAGTTTCGGAGATATGAAAATTTTTGAAAACTCGAGCGATTTTAAGAATTTCATATCGCTTTTTTCGCTACAAATTTTTTTTTCAAATTTTTTCTTTAAACGCGATTTCTGCTCTCCCCAATGCCAAAAGGGCATGAACCCATACATTTTTGGAAAGTGTTCATCAAGACCTGCAATTTGGTTCTAACTTTAGTTGGTCCAATCATTTAAAAGTTTTCCGTAGTTAAAGGGGCGAAAAAACGCGAAAATTTTGAATTTTATGGCACCCCATTTTGCAAGTTCGGAGATTTCTGAGTTCCGCATAGACCAAACTTCACAGGACAATTATAGCATTCAGTTACACCACCAATGATGTCTGATTTTTGGCAAAGTGATATGCAATCAGATGAACCGGCAATAAAATGTCAGAAATTTCGATGAAACGTGCAAATTTGCGGAATATCAATGCACGCATTAATTACCCTAATGTAATGCAAGCAATTTTCAGCGCATAACTTTATCATTGTTTGATGATGGGTCGAGGTGGGGCACTAGACGCAAAACGCGTCGAAAATGCGTGCCGATGAGGCGGCTCTCGATTGCAATAATAATAAATGCGCGAGCGAGCGCCGCCAAAAAGCGAAACGAGCGTGCACGCTTGCGCTCGCGAAAACAATTCCAAATACAACAAATAGGTGTAATTATGATGATAAACAAAAACAATTAATCAAACCGCGCGCGTAATGCCGCATTCCGCAATCGGACCTGGCGCGCTCCGCGGCCGAATTGCCAAAATAACGGGCGCAAAATTGAAAATAACAGGTGTCAGTGTGCCCACACACAACCCACCCATCACCACCACCACCCCTCCACACCCAAAACTCACACTATTTTCGCCCAGCCGCCCCCGCACGCAAAACAAACGCGCGTAAACGATGAACGGTGTGACAATGCACTTGAAAAACATTGCACACAATTGCATTGGATTGCATTTGCCGCCAACAACAAAACGTGCGAAACGTAAAATTCATAAAACGAGAGCAAAAGGCCCATAAATGCGGCCCGCGTTTTAATTCGGTAAGCTATTAATTGCTCGTTTAATTACCACCGGCTCGATCGCATCATTGCAATTATATCCCTACTAGGTATTTTTAACATAAACGTGATGAAAAATTAAAATTGAAGTTTACTATCTGGAGGATTTTCAAATATTCACTAATAATTCAACAACTTTTTAAACAGTTAATAATGAGTTACTTTTCAACTAATTCTTGGTTTTTCTTCTCTTTAAAAACCACTCTATGAAATTACATTTCAGTCCTCATCTAAAGAACATTGTTATTTATGAATTATGAATTATAATTTCAAATATTGCTGATACTCTGATAATATTAGTTGGAAAATGTTCTTCCCAGAAGAACACCTCATAATTCTTTATTTTTATGTATCAAATACAATATGATCAATGGCATGAGCAATGCCATAAAATTTTAAGACATCAACTTGATGACTGCTCAGATCCAATCGTCACGCATAAATAAATAAATAATTACAAAATAATGCAATGCGACGATGATATCAGGAAATTTGTATTCGCATTCGCATTTAATGTGTTATAGAAATTTACAACTTATAACAAACTAACACCGCGCTGGTCCTCGATGTCTTTTACGAGCGCCATCAAGCTGCAAGCAAAGAGTTCGTTCCGCGAATCGACTTGCTGCTCATAATTTTAATTGCGTTTTGATGATAATAGCATCGGGGTATAATCGCTCCCTTTCCGTATGTTTCGCATTATGCCCGATGGCTTATTAACCACTCGGAATATGTAGACGCGCATTTTTAGAGACGTGCACTCATTGGCAATGCATGACGACACCGTGCAGCGATTATTGTCAATGTTAATGCGCCTCGATGCGATGTGTTTTTTCGATCGTCGAGATGCATATGCGAAAAGATGGACTGAGAGTGGATGCTTCCACATTCAGGGGCTTGTTGAATGACATTAAGTGAGTTCGGCAAACATTTAAATGCCATACAAATTTATACAATTTGCCAGTGGTGCAGAAATGCAATGTGGAGTTGCGTAGAGATTAAAATGCATTATTCGAGATGCTTCCAACGAATTGTCTGGAAACAATAAGTACTCATTTTTCAAGAGTGCGAATTCAAATGAATGTGATTCCCATTAGAATTTCCATCAGTGGTTTGAATGAAGGAATGAATTTTTCAATTAATTAATTTTCAATAGCAGATGAGATAATAATTTTGCAATACCATTTGTATTTCAGATTATTTATATGTATTTTTTATTTATAGTTAATTAGCAAATTTTATTTTACAAAATATAAATTGTATTTGCGATTAGTAAATTGTATTTCAGATTTCAGAACAGCAATATGTATTTAAGAAAACATAATTTAGAAATCAGAAGAATCAGAAAATTATGAGATATGCGAAAATTGCAAAGATAAACCTTGACAAAAATTTTGAATAAAGAAGATGCACAAAAAAATTGACCGAAAGATTCAATATTATAAATATTAGTTGTGCTACTTTCGGAATGATAATTTACAATTTCTGAAAATTATTTTTTTTTTCAATCTGAAAAACAAATGATCTTTTCTGAAATACAAAATTCATTCTCCACTTCTGAAATATTGATATATTCTGATATTAACATGTTCACTTCTAAATTACACATGAAAAAGGTGTAAATGTGAAGAGTTCAAGAAAGTTTTGAAATTTGAAATTGAAGAGCTAAACTGAACTGACTGCGAGAGAAAACTGTAGTGAATGATGACAAAGATCTTGGGAAAGTTCATTTCGGAAAACTTATTACACATCCCAAGTCAGTGCTGCTGGTCGGATGTTGATGGATTGAAAATAACATTGCAATTTAATTATCTCAGATATGTGCAGTGTATGTAGGCTGGGCGATTTCGGACTGCGATTCTCTTCGTTAATCTACCAGCGCTCGGAGTTGCCAACATGAGGCTAAGCTAATTTTCGATAACAAACGCCCAAGTATGAGAGAGTATCAGTTGAGGATTGTTGATCATCCGCATCTAGGCACAACAACTGCCGCAGTAATACAACAACAACTCTTGTTGCAGACTCGTATAATGACACATCTAGCGACGGCGAATCCGTCCATAGACGTTCGTGGACGGTTCGAGTCCCAGAGTCCTGGAAATCGGGAGGGGTGGTGATGAGGGGGCTTTTACAAGAGCATGGTCCTGAAGGATGGGTGGGTGGTTACCACTCGGGCATGCATGGAGAGCGTGCAATTCGGCGGGCGCATTAATGCAAATGCGCGCGTATCGAGTTGGTATTGTTGGTTCGGCCAACGAGGATAAATCAAAATCGTAGATTGGTAATTATCGACGTGATATAACGTTATATATCATGCGGTTCCCCCCGTTCCTCGCTGCTCCCCGAAACCGACAAATGTGAAACTAGACTCGTACGCGAACTTGGCTGTTGGTTTAGAACCATGGGTTTGGTTTGGTTGGGTCGGGTCTTGGTGTGTAATTTCTAGTTGCTGCTTGTTCTCTGGATGATGCTGGTGGCGCGGTGGCTGTTGCCTTGCTTGTTACTGACATCGGATATAAATCAATTGCATAATGAATGTGTGAATAATGAATTTATAGATAATCAGTAGCTGTTGAGATCTTGCTCGATTCTCTCTCTCTTCGTTCTTGCTATCCAACGACTCTTCTTTATTCAGCTTATCCCGTCGGGTTGCTAATTGCATGTTTCGTATGCATTATGTGTATTCCATCAACGAGGATGACTCGACTTTATGGATTGTCATTTTTTGCATGCGATTGATGGATATTCTTCGAACAAACGTAATTAACCAACTTTTTGCAACTCCAAAGAAAACAAAAAAGTATTTCTGAATTTCAGAGTGTTTTAAGGTATCCCAATTAAAAATTTTCGATTGTGAATGCATATTTTGGAGAATGCATATAAGATGGAGCAAATGAATCCCAAAGGCGTTCCTTTTACTTGCTGCAGATGGATACAAAGATGGATACATTGTGAACGCGTCTGTGTTCTCGAAGCAGTTCCACTCGGCAATTTAAATAATTGAATACATGAATCGCTGATAAGCCACGAACGAGCGGGACCAGCGAGCGAAACGTTGTTGCGAATACATACTGCATGAAGCAAATTTGATAATAAATAAAAAATAAATAACGTCAATATACACGCAGGATAGACAGACGGACGACATAAATATTTATGAGGATAAATCTACATTTGGGAATAACTAGGAGTTTTCATATTTTCACCAAGTTTTCCTATGTTTTCCAATTAAATTTCTCAAGGATTTCTCTGTGGAATTTTGCAAATGTTTAAATAATAGTCGAAAATGCATTAAATTACCTAAAAATGTGGTCTGAATTATTCGGATTGGACTTCCGGTTTCGATATCATACATAAAGGATTAAGTAAATTGACGACAATACCAATAGAATTTTCGGGCGGAATTTTGCAAATGTGTAAACGGCATTTGAAAGTAAATTAAATTTCCAATAAAATGATGGCTGAATCATTTTTATAGGACCTCCACTTATGAAGAAACAGCTGGCAGAAAATTGATGATTAAAAATAGGAAAACGGGTGCAAAAATAATCATTTTAGACTAAATTGACGACAATGCCAATAGCATTTCTAGATGGAATTTTGCAAATGTCTAAACGTTAATCGAAAATACATTAAATTAGCTAAAAAATATGGTCTGAATTATTCGGATTGGACTTTCGGTTCCGAGATAATAGATAAAGGATTAAGTATTTGTGATCATTATGTCTAAGCAAATTGACGACAATACCAATAGAATTTTCGGGAGGAATTTTGCAAATCTGTAAACGGCATTTGAAAGTAGATTAAATTTCCAATAAAATGATGTCTGAATCATTTTTATAGGACTTCCACTTACTGAGAAATATCTGATAGAAATTTAATGATTAAAAATAGAAAAAGGATAATGAAAATAATTATTTTAGACCAAATTGACGACAATACCAATAGCATTTCTAGATGGAATTTTGCAAATCTGTAAACACCAATCGAAAGGACATTAAAATTCCTAAAAAATATGGTCTGAATTTTTCGGATTGGACTTCCGGTTCCGAGATAATTCCAGATAATCTTCAGGTTTCTAACTAAAAGTTTTTATATCCTAATAATTTCTGTATGAATGGACCAACTTATTATTGCATACATCCTTTGAAGAAATCATGATAAATTATGAAAGACTAAAAACTGAAATTATATTCAGTTAGAAAGTACTCCTTGGAGATACCTTCCACTACAAAATTGTAGAAAACGAGAAGAACTAGCGAAATGGAGCGAATGCAAAAACGTTATTTATGCGTTCGCGAATAAAACGAGCAGCCAGCCACTAACTCATCGCCTCATCGCGCATATCCTCATGGACGAAATGGCCGAACCAACGACTTGCAGGCTATCTTGGACGGCAGGCGAAAGGAATTGAACGACTCCGCGAATAGTGGTGAACGGAACGAACGGAGCTCCGAATGCATTTCAATACAATTCCATCGATAAACTAACTATGTATGAAGCAAGCTGGAGAAGAAGAAGAAGAAAGTCCAACAGCATCAGAGCCCATAACAACTGCGGACGTAACCGGAACGTAACGCAATAGAATTTAAAATTTACGACGCAATTTTGTTTACATATTACATTGTTTATAATAGATATTTTACTATCGATAAACTCACCCGTTAAAGTTTAATAGATTCCGCGCCAATATATGATACACCTAGTCTTCAGTGCTGGTGCCGACACTTGCAGCCCATAACGCACTTATTACAAGTTTATGTTGCATTTTTTAACTGCCCAATACGACGACTCGGCGAGATATTAGCTGAAGCCCAAAAGGGGCGGCAGTTTTAGTAGGCCATTGATAGGGCCGAACGCGTTAGCCGCCTCTCTCTTAAAATTCGATATTTTCTATTATAAGGCCTAATAAAATCGTCCAAATATACTTTTGTTGCGTTATTACTTCGATAACATTGACGTATGAGATGAAGATAGAGGTACTCACATGTGATGGCCTTTTGTGGGCGGTGATACTCTTTAGAATGATAAGATAACTCACCTGGAACAAAAAAAAGATATTAGTTTCGAAATTAGATACTAAAAATCTAATTAAAAGTAAATCTTGTTATCCTTGATTCAAATTTTTTAGGACAACATTGAAGATTTTTGGGACTTGGATTTAAATCATTACAAAATCAAATTTTCCCAAAATTGAATGACAACGTAATAGAAATATTTGCAAATCAAATTATTCATGTTTTCACTTGACAAGATAAATTTTGAGGTGAAGGTGCGAAATATCAATGTCCTGGGGGCAGTTTTCCTTGAAATTTCAACCCTTTTGTTTCCCCTGAAAGCATCCTGAATGAGGCACCCTTTTCAACGCACAATTAACAAGTAATCTCACCACCGGCAAACTAATTAAAACATTTCCCCCGCCGCCCCTGTCTTCCCTGGATACAATATTTAGAGCCTGTGTTTGCACGTGCAAAATGTTTCCAACTTTTCATTTTCAATTTGGAGCAAAACAACTTTTCACAATAACGCACCACTCCAAAGATTGGGCAATCCTATTAGACAAGAAATAATCAGACTTCTTGCATCTTTGCGAGTATCGTTTACCGAAATTAATTTCCCGAAATATTTGGTTTCAGTAGTTCTTCGAGAATTGAGAAGTTTTGGGGTGAAATTATAAATTCAACTGTAGAAAACCATGAATGAAAAATTTAATGAAATTTATAATATGCATCACTGCGGTTGGATGCATCGGGATAACCCATTCCATCTATGGCAGGCATTCTTCCCACAGGAGCGCCTTCCGCCCCCGCCCATGTCGGATTTAATTGCGGCGATCCCGGCAATTGGATATAAACGCAATGATAGATCGTTGAGATGCCGTCTGGATCCGCGCGATGCTTAATTACTGCCCGTCTTGGATTACTGAGAAATTAATTTCTGCACAGAACGCGCCAACGAACGGGGGGCGGGGAGGAGGAGGGGGCGGCAGTGTGGGTGGCGGTGGTGGGAATGCGGTGGCATTTTGTGGGCGGCAAGGAGGAAATCCTCGATGCGTTTCTCTCGATGCCACCAAAGTTGGATTCGACTTCGACGTCGACACAACACACATCGATGCCGCCCCCTCATACAATCCCGACTCCTCGAGGATAAGGAGCGAAGAACGCAAGTATGTCCCTCATACCACCCCCACTGGAGGCGGTTGAAGGTGGTTGGGATGCGCAAGTGATGGTGGAGCACTCCTCGAAAGTGCAGCCACCACCACCACCACCAGCTCGTTCGCCGTCTCCGTCCTCACTATTATACTATATAATATTAAATATTGCATTATATTAAATTTTCCATCTGGATATTCCCGTTGTTGTATAATCCTCGGCCGGGGGAGGCTATTGAAAGTTTTAGTTTGGTGCTTAGCGCTGCCGCTAAATGCGAGCAACAAGGATGCGGGGGCGGCAGGCGGTTTGTGGGTGGTTGGGTGGAGGATGGGTGAGAAGGAGCCGCAGCACAGCGATGGAAACGCGATTCATTCTGGAAGTTGTTACGAAGCATTTATAATATCTTAAGATAATGGATATCGCTAATGCTGCACGAGCACCATATACAGGGACCGCATAAAATTTTGTTATTAAATTTACTAAAATTATATTTTTTTATAAGGGGGGAGATGAAAATTTCTAACGATGATGAAAAATTCAGTGAAATTTTTGATTGTTGGTTAATTTTTAGTCAGTATTTTATAAATTTTTGTATGTTGTTGTTTAATGTTGTGGATCTAGGAAGTTGAATTCAAGAGGCGGGTGAATGCACGAAATTCGCTGCCTTCCTTAATGTTTGGGTAATTTACAATGCGCATACATCACTTATAAACTTTACTGATGTTGCCACCTTAACATTTGCCAGCGTCGTTATGATTAACTGGCTCGTTTACTTGCAGCGCACCAACTTTCGTCAATTAAGAAATGAGACGACTTAAATGGAAACTTTTCATTTATGGTTTAATAACTTTTTGGAAAAGTCCAATGAAGAACATTCCAAACACACATAATCTAATAATCAAATCTGGAGTCAAAAATGAAACAATATTTTGTGATTCTTCCCATCCTTGAAGTTACTGATTGAATGATCATCGGATGGGACAAAATTATGGTGGAAAATTATGCTGGAAAATTATCACTGGCATCGATTTGATTTCCAGTCGATTTGAGTAACGCATGATACAACGTGTCATCGCATCGAAAACTGTCCTGGTGAACGAGATTGAAATGAACTGGATCATCATACTGCGTCAGTTATGGTGGCTGATGACCATCATTTTGGGGATGCGTTCGAAGTGATTCAATATCGATGGGGTTAATAAGTGGTGAGAATTCAAGCATGTCTTATCGGTTGATGAAGCAACCAATTTGGGGACATATTCAGCAGGCAAATTCGAGAAATTGCAGATATTTGTTTGGTTCATTTGGTGGCAAAATAGGGTCAAAAATTTTGTAAAATTTTCTTAATGAAATTTCCAAAAAATTTCATTACGTTGAGTGAGTAGAAATTTAAGGACTACATGAAAATTTGAATTGAAAAGTAATTAGCCATAAATATCTGGCATAATTTCGGAAAGGTTCAACAATTTAGAGTGCAATTTGGATTGCAACATAATGTAATGAAGTCCCAGGCGTCAATAATGCGCGTTTTTCAGCATGGAATAATTTAAGCACTGGGATGTTTATATTACATCTCGTTGACGCATCCAAATACATAAATCTGCAAGCAAACATTCCGAACCGGGAACGGAACACATGTAAAACATAATACGATGAGACCGTCGTCATCGTCACATCTATAAACGAATAGTGTTCGTTTCACACGGCGTCGGTCCGTTTTTTTTTTTGTTTTTTCGTTTGTTGCAACAAACGAACGAACGTCCGAAAAACACAACGCGAATAAAACGTAAAGTCGAGCGCATTCCATGATGTGCAGCGCTCTCTCCCATTCGTTCATATCACACACGCGCCAGGCGACAAAAACAACGGCCGCCCGAAAAAAATCGCGTTCCCGTTGCTGCTGATGAAAAAATATAAATATAAAATACGGACGGGGGGTGGCCAACGAAAAAAAAAAACGAGGACGCTTCGGCGAAAAAGGAGGAAGCTGGAGCGCGTTGTTGGACGAACGTTTCATTATCAAAGTGTCGAACTGTATTGAACATGTATGATTCATGTTTCAAAACGGCGACAACTTCAATGCAAAAATATGCACTTCTCGCGCGTCATAAACACGGGACATATATTGCGTCCTGCATTATTAATAGGGAATGAAATATGAATCAAAAAGGTTCGGCTCGATGAATAGACGAGCGGGAAATGTGCTGGCGATGCTGTTGCCGCCCCCGACCAATGGCAGTGCGAATGGGCTGTCACAACTCACTAGTCCTGTCCTGTCCTGTCATTGCTGTATGTCCTTATGTCCATCTCTTCCGTTATTCTATTATTTTGCAAAAGAGTGAGTGCCTTCTTGTATGTCCCTTTAGTACTACTTTTCAACCTTTCAAAACGAGAAAACAATGCATCTCTGACTTTGTGTGCTATTAATATTAATTACTAGTTTATGAAAATAAACACTAGACATTTAATTGACTCATTACATGTATTGAAATTGCTCCTTTTAAAATTTTAAAAAATTCTATCATTTCCTTATACTTCTAACAAGTTTTCTTTCTGAACTCCAGAATTTGAAGGACTGCAAGGATCATTTTTTTTCTCTTAAAAAAACTCCAGTTCTTTTGTAAATTTTCAATTCATTTCAATTCCATCCAAAATATTGTCATTGGAATTTCCCCTTCATCAAATTTTATTGACTCATTGAATTTTCCAACTGTTGAAATTTCTTCCTTCTTAATTTTGTTTTGTACTTTTAAGAAGTCCTCTCTCTCTGAACTCTAAAGTGTAAGTATTAAGATTGTTTCTTTAAAAAAACTCTTCGAAAATTTCTTTGCCAATTTATTTTTCCCACAATTTTTGGAATTTCTATTTCATCAAATTTTAAGAAAAGTTTGAAAGATCACATTTTTGTGGATTATTATTTTTTTGTAATAAAAATGTTCCCAATTTTTTTATTGAAAATTCATATAAAAGTAGATACACCTAGAATTTTTTTCACTGTTTCCTTTGCATATAAACACGATATGAAACTTCCTGCCTCACACCAAACGCATAACAAAAAGAAGTAAAAACGTTGACTTTGTTCAAGAGCTGACTATTAGAACGTTGGTTGCATGAGTTGAAGCCTTGCAGGATGCGTTTTCATAATTTCCACGCCGACTTTTTCCAAAGTGACGATGGCGCGCGCGACTTTTTGAGCGTCGAAACTTTTACGCGACTTGTCCCATGCTGGCTGTGATGGAGGAGGCGGCGGTGGTGGAGGCGGCGGCATCGTCGCAGATGTTTTCCGTAATCCGCACGCCCGACATCAAAGCTGTCGGTGGCGGCGTTGGAGTCCTAGGGCGCCGGAACGCTTGTGATGCCGCCTCTTGCGCCGCGACGGAAGGCAGGTCAGTGACAAAGCAAAACGCCGCCGCCGACAACATCGTCCGCGTGCTGCCGCCCCCGCTATAAACAGAACTGCGTCGTGCACGGCGCTCTTCACGCCGCTTTTCTTTGAGAGCGCGCGCGTGTGTCTGGGTTTGTCGTCTTCGTTCAGCGGCGGCAATAGCGGCGACGACGGCGGCGGCAGCAACAGCGTCGCGACGCGTGCAGAGGGGTTTTGAATTGATGCCGACGCCGCCGCCAAACGCTCTCACATCAACGCACGAACCGGACGAGTCAAACGAGAACGGAAAAGAGGGACATGCAAAAACCGAGTGTGACTGCAGGCGTTTTCACATCGATTTTCACACGGAAAATGGCGAAATGTTGGAAATATGCAAGATGAAAAATGCATAATTTTTCAAAATTTAAAAAGTCAAAGGTCAACTTTCGATGAGTATGAACCAAGATAAGTAAATTTTCAACTGAAAGAATAAGAACTTCAAATTATAAATAGATAAAAAATCTGATGGATCTTTAGGAGAAAATGAGAAAGAAAATTTCAAATCTATAATTTAAAGTACCATTATTTCCTTATTGATATTTTTGTAGTAAAAAGACATTGGAAAAAAGTTAGAGAACTGTTTGATCTTTTGACCGTTTTATTGCAAAATTAAAATTCAAATTTTCTGTTTTTTAGTCAAAGTCAACAAATTCACAATAAATTGCAAATGAAAGAAAAATTAGCCTTTAATTAAATTTTCAACTGTTCCCTTAAAGAAGGAAAACTTCAAATTATAAATTGACAGAAAATGTTATGATGAATCTTATTTAGAAGAAATGAGAAAGAACATTTCAAATTTACAATTTGTTCTAACATTTATCTAGAAGTTATTGACTTCGTTATTGATTTCTATGAAGATTAAGATATATTGAAAATCATTTGTTAAAAAATTTAGAGATCCTTATTTGATTTTGCAATTTTGTTGCAAAAATAACTTTTAACAAACTGCAGTAAATTAATAAATTAAGTTAAATTGTAATTATAAAATTTTCTCCTGTGGAAATCTAAAAATATGTGAGTTATCCTGAAATTGTTTTCCTCGAATACCAACAATCTTTTTTATCAAGATATAGATTTGAAAATTGATCCTTATTCTCTAAATACAATCCCAATATTTTTGGTAATAAATAAGCAAATTTTTTGGAAAAACTGGGGGTATAATTTTCGAATGTCATTTCAATTAGGAATGAGAAACCCTCCCATAAAACCCACCCAGCAAGGATAAATTTTCATTCGTACGACTTGAGATGCAGATGCAATTCAGAAACTGGGAGAAAACTCTCTATTTAATATTTATTTCACATTTATCAAATTGAACGGCCCCGATGGGGAATTGAACGGCGTTCCTCTCTCATTCGTTTCGTTCGATACTTTGCTGAACTTCTTCGCATATATATCTTCTTCTGCAAGTTTTCCTGGTGCAGTGCATATTCGTGGATGCCTACATGCGCATAAGCCGTGCTTACATATAAATTTGTATTCTATATTTTAAATTAGAATATATGTATGATGGGTACGGGCGGTCGCATCATGGCGCATATTTCATGTAAAAATGTATCTTGCGAAACTTTCCCCCGCACTTCCACCCCCCACACCACCGCGAATAACACCCACAAAGATATCGCGTAGTGGCGCATTTGGAAATTTGCATATTATGTAGAAACTTGCAAATAACAAGTGTATCTCGTCTTGGAAAAATGCCGGCGCAACTTTCCGAGCGCATTCCCTCATTCGTGCCACACCTTCCGCATGGGGGCGGCGGTTTCCGGAAGGAAATAAAATACTTGCAAAATATTCCTTCGATGCAAAAGTGAAATTATTTATTCGTCTAGATCTCTATGTTTTTTTTTGTGGTGCAAGTTATGAAGTTATGGAATCATTATCATTATGGATCATAAATTATTTTTTGCACCCGCCCGGGAGAATTTGCAAAATAAGGATGCGTTCGTCCTCGAGTCCTTCGACAATAACTAGTGTGCACTTACAAGCTTAAGACCGTATTTAGATAAACTGAATGAACAAAACAATTAAAACGTTAACGAGCTTCTAACTGCGAGTTTAACGACGCGTTGCGAAAGGTGTCTTGCCGCCCCCCCGAAGACGGAGGCTTCTTGCCGAGCAAGGATAAGGAACGCAGTGTGGGGGCGGCGAACGTAAACTCGTAGAGTATATGTGGTAAGTGTCTCGACGTGTTTCTTCGGCAACATACGCAGATAACTGCTAATGTCACAAGCTATAACAAATAAATTATACATACTGTCAACAGCAATAAATTCAAACGGGCGCTGGTGACGGCTCACTCGCATTCGAATAAATTGCATCGCCCAAACAAGATTGCGATAGCGGGGGGGCGGCAATGGAAGAGGACGTGAATGAAGTGGAGGATGTGTTCTGCCAGGATGCGGATGTGGATTTCTGCAAGGAGTCAGTCAGTCTATTTGATGGAAATGACTCTATTACGATGTCGTTTCGGCAAGTTGTTTTACAGCAACGGTAAATTTGCTAATGCGGATTTAATTTATCCTCGGAGATTTTGATTTGTTTCTAGATTTATCAACAATTAGGAAGGATAAAGTTCTAGAAGATCTATAAGAAAAATCGAAATCGAAAAATCGAAAATAGTAAAAACTTTTAGTTATATAGTTATAACTTTTAGTTTATAAGTTTGTAATTTAAAGTACTCCTCAGAATCTTAAGATAAAGGATTTTTGAAAAAATTTTTTGATTTTTTTATAATCAAGTCAATATATGATTATGGAATTTCAGACTTGAAATATCATAGCAAAATTTTATTTCAAAATATCATTAAAATGCCATTGAAAAAATTGAAGATTGAAATTATCAAAAGTGGATCAAATTTTAAGTACTAAAAACTTTTAAACTTTTCAATCTAGAAAGATAAACTCAACTTCATTTTTAGGATGATGAAAATTTCTTTCAAAAATATTCAAATCTTCGACTAGAAGAACCTCCAGGACATTCCAAAATTTCAAAGATTTTGGAACAAAATTTGTTATATTTTCAAGTATAAGAAGCATAACTTTTAAACTTTTAAACTTTCCAATCAAAAAGATAAACTCAACGACATTTTGTAGATTATTAACTGTCTTTCTAAAGAATAAAAATTTTCTATCAAAAGAATCTGCACAATATTTAAAAATTCAATGACTAGAAGACTCAAATAAAAAATGAACTAGAAACAAAATTTCTCATATTTTCCAGTTTGTTTGAGAAGCAATTCAGTAAAACTGCCCCTCTCACCAACCCTGGGGGGTGGCAATCTCCTGCCACCATATCCACCATTGTGCATCCTTCGCCTCATCCTCAACTCCTTCGCCGCCCCCTTACTAGTCACTCATACTTTTCCCATGCATAAACGAAGCGCGCCGCCCGAGAAACCCGCACCGAGGACACAACAGCTTTCGAGTGTCGCCAGCCGCCCCCGCTGCCGCCACCGCCGCCTCCACAACCCCCATTGCACATGTTGTTTACATCGTTGGGGGGCCATGTATAATATATACATCTATCTGCGTACCGATAAAACTTGCATGAGTGTAAAGCCCAGCGAGTGCATTATTAAACAAGGGGTTGTACGCCTGCCTCCGTTCTTCGGCCGCCTCCACCAGATCTCCTCCTCATCTTTATCTTGCCTCGCATCCTTGTACCTCCATCCCCCCCTGCTGCCGCCCCCGCATGCGGCGCACGACCCAGGTCCGTATTCATGTGATTTATAGCGTGTCGTTAATTTTCCGACGTGATGAGGTTACTTAACATCGATGCGCGCATAAATAAAATTAGGATAACCGGATGGATCCGATACGCGTACACACAGGTATAGGAATAGTTGCTATTACGGGGAGTATTTGTCCTGCGAAGAAAGTGGGTCTGAAAGTTTCCCGTGTTGGTGGGGGGAGGTTGACCTACCGAAAACGTTTTAACGAAATTTGCGCTCTTCGGAAATTGGGTTTTATTACTCCTACATATTTAAATACAATCATCATTATTAGGAAGCCTAAACAGTAAATAATCTCATCAAATATGCACGAGGCGTGCAAGGAAAAGCGCGGCTACGATGTCTTAAGCCCTTCTGATGCTTCTACCAACACCACCATCAGTGATGGCTTCTTGCGCCCATTAATAATCCGGTGAAATCACTGGAATATTCCGAGAGGCTCTATGATAGTAGTCGACAACATTGTTCAACATGGCGTCACACAGTGTGTGGGGGTGGGAGATGTTGGAGAGCTTTTAAATTTTAAAAACGCCAAATTTAACACACTAGTGTAAATTACATGCGGACGAACGTGGCGAATGGTGGCATTTTTCCGACCTGGTTGGTGGCATAAAAGTGGTGTTTTGTGGACGGAGGCGGCGTAATTTGTTCGAAATTTATACGCGTCAACCGGTCGCGTTGGCCCGAACGCGCATTTCACTATTTATCAAAATAAAAGTGCCCGTTTTTTAGCCAAATTAATCTCGAAAATATGTATGGCTGGCGTGTTCACAGCATGCGGGTGTCAAATAAATTTGTTTTTAAATAATTTCGTGTGCGCCCCGTCGAACCGCTGATGAACGAGTCCAAATGCGTTTTTTTTTGCCGGCGTATTTTTACACCCCCAAATGTTGAGGGCACAACAAACGAACCCATTGACGTGGGATGCGAAAATATGCGGGGGAAATTTGAGGAAAAAGGAAAAATTTAATCG
Organism: Aleochara sp. GC000083; assembly: GCA_030264555.1. NCBI lineage: Eukaryota > Metazoa > Arthropoda > Insecta > Coleoptera > Staphylinidae > Aleochara > Aleochara sp. GC000083. The sequence goes on along the minus strand of JARJDZ010004440.1, from coordinate 6,027 downwards.
TAATGGAAGTGCACCATGGAGATGTGTGCATATATAGAGGGCGCTTGCGATTCGCAAAAGTAATAAATCATGATTGCTACTATCGATTGCATCTTGGCGTATGCCATTTATCAAATATCTGCGATGGGAGCGGGTTGCAATGCGGAAATGTTTATTTTCTTCCCCCATTCCTCAAGAATATTTTATATTACACATCTCTTATCAGTGCAAAAATTTCAGCAATAAAAATTTTCAATCGAAAAGCTAATTGTACAAAAGTTCAATTTCTTATCAATCGATGCATTTTTAATTTTAATTATTGTTTAGCCTGTCAGCAAAACTAATTAGTGAATAATCGATGATTATGATTGTATTGTGCAGGTGGTGGGTGTGGGTGGAACCGGCGGCAAATTGAATATACAAGTCAGTGAAACTGGCCCCAACCGCGACCAACCGCCCCCGCCATCGCCACCATCGCCACCGCCGTAATGCTTGTGTCGCTACTTGGGTAATTATTTAAAATCAATTATCGGTTGCATTCGACATTGCAGTGAAGCATGCAGCTTCGCTCGCCACGTTTTCCGAATCGTATCAAGAGTACACCGAACGAATGGATTGGAACTGCATTCGGTTCCAGAATTGCATGTGTGTTGCTCGTTGGTTCGGACCAAACAGGAAGAGTAACAATGCGAATATGTGGGTTGTGTGTGAGGGTGTATCCCGCGTGTAAAATATATTGGGGGTTTAATCTAATTCACAATTTAGATGCGACCGCTTCATCCATTTTAATTCAGACAAATCGTGTTTGCTGCTAATGTAACAGAAATTGATAGAAATTAAGATTTACCTATTGCTGGCGAATGCTTCTTGGAGCATTTCGTCGTTAATGACAAAATACTGCACTGGAAATTAATTATGTTTTCTTGGGATTTATTGCTGGTTGGTCATTTCGATAGAAGAGCGAAGAAATTTCGGGAAGACATTTGAAAAGTGGGAATTATTAGTTCAATTACGATTTGAAAATTAAATTCGAGTTCAAATTTGAAGACAGTGGAAAATATCTTCAATGTAGGAAATTTATTTTTCAAAATATATCAGGAGAATATTCTTTTAAATGATTGCAATTTTTGAAAACTTTCAGGAATTTCAAGTACTAAATTGCGAATTTTTTGCACACATTCGTTCAAATGAGGACATTTTTACAATAGGAAAATTTGTTATAAAAATTTCTAAGACTTTCAAAAAGGTGAGAAAATTATTTCTGAAATCAAAGAATAAATAGTTGGATAGAGTTCTAGAAAAAACTTCTTCTTCTGCAAATGAATTTTTTTAAATTAAAAATTAAGTCTATCCTTGATGTCTATCATTCATACTTATCAAACAATCTTGTGCAGATTCATATCAAAAAATTAATACCACCGAACGAAACAATTGCAATATCCCGGACAATTTCATAATGGGACTCATTCCGCATTCTGGCATTTCAGCATTTTATTCACTCGCAATTTGAACGCTGAGACAATATGCGAGCGCATATGTCGAGAGATTAACGTAATAATCATAATAATAATAATAGAAAAAAGTGCATTCTGAAAGCGTTTCGAACGACGACCATGAGGACCATGAGGAGGTCTACGATGATGGTGACGTTGGGTGAGTTTGCGGATTTGTGCGAAATGCGGCTTGTACGATGGATGCCATTCCACCATTCATCCGTCATCCTCGACTACCACCGCCACCGCCTCCACTGCCTCCACCGCCGCCTCCGACGACGATTACCGCCGCATGCATGTAATATTCTTTTATGCGGGCCTCCTCCGCGCCGAGTTTTCGCGTAATTGTTTGCTGAAGTATGTACACAATAATGTAAAGTTATAAAACTTGCAACGTAGGTGGTCTCTGAATGTGGAGCTTTTTAGCTCTGAAACAATCCTGGCATAATGAAGTACAGCGTGCATGCTCCGGTTCGAGATTTGCAGCGAATGAAAGAAAGAACCCATCCAGCGAACCCACCACCACCAAGCATCAGAAGGTATGGATGGATCGAAAGAGAAGCCGAGCGAAATGCAAACTTGCAGAAGAGGAGGAAGAAAAAAAAACGCATTTATATTAAGCCCATAAAGCGTGCAAGTATACATGCGTACAATAACTCTTTAAACCGCTTCCAGTAAATGGCATATGCGATGGTTGCACCAACGAAGAGTTGGTTGATGCGGATGGCATGGAAGTGAAGACCAACTTGAAGAAGGAATGGTAGACTCCTAGGTTTGAGTGCCTTATGTGGAGGAATGAGAGAAATTGTGGTTGTTGTATTCGTTTGAGTGTTCTTGAAGGAAAATCAATCTCATTGACATAAATAAATCACAGTCATCTGCCAGTTTCTTCCATCAGAAGGGAAGACATAAATGTGTTATAAATATGCTAAGACTGAAATTCTATGACAACTTATGAATGCATCAAATCTTCGAGTCGAGTGAAATGGGAGTCTAAAATCAAGACATTTATTTCAATCTTTATTGTCCAAAGTCAGGATTTGGATACAATCTTTAAACCCTTTGGTTCAATGGATAAGTACCTTCAATTTAAATTCAGAAAATTCAAAGTTCAATTGATACACAAAAAAAATCAATAAAAAATATGATATTTGAAAAAAAAAAATATCTAACACATCTTTATAGTAAAAAATATTATCAATTCAGTAGTCAACATTATCTGCAATTTTTGCAATTTTTTTGGCCGATCAGAAATCGCAAAATTAATCATCAGTTTACATATCTTCAACTTTTCAACATTCAGGTACCTTCAATTTAAGTTCAGAAAATATTCGAATTTTCATTAGCTGTTAAAAAATATCATTAAAAAGATATGATATTTCAAAAAATATGGGACTCATCTTTGTTGCAGAAAAAATATTATAAAAAATTTCAATCCACCTTTAAAATAGAATCATTTATTAATCACAATTGCATCAATTTCAAGAATTATCCTATCAACTTCAGATCAGGAATTTCTGCAATTTTTTGGTCAATGAATCAAGAAATTCAAACCACGTATGCAAATGTGCCTTCTTGGCACATGGCAGAATCTACCGCCGCCCCCGACCGAACCCTTTCAGTCGAATTAGTGTGGAAAATCCTTTACCAGAAATTCGCATTTCGAGGTAGCATCATGCCCACACCCACGCATCCTCAATCCTTGCACACTTGCAACCTCCGAAGGCATCTCACAAACAACCTCCGCCCGAAACCGCCCCCCAACACGCTTATATTCGGTTGCATTAATTATAACTTGCGTAAATGTAATATTACCATACACATCTCGACACATTCCATCCGAATGTTAAATTACATTCGAAGTTTAGCGCACCTTGGCGTTATCAGCGCCACAGAAAGACATACACCCTCTCGACGGATCTACATTTTACATCGGCCACAGATGTGGGCACATTTGCGTGTACAAGGGGGTGGCGAAAATCTGGAGGACACTCAATTTGCAATATGGCAACCAGGAGGATGGATTCGAAGAAAGGAACGAAAAGGATAAGCAAACCAGAAGGTATAAACATTTCGTTTCGGAGGTTATTATTATGGGGGTGGGTTGGGAGGGCGGTTATGATCGGATGTCCCAGAGTCAGGCTTCATCAGAGTTTAGATTTCGGTGCAAATTACGCATATGATAATTATAATGAAAATTAAGTTTTAATTGATGCCACAGTGGGAGTTGCATGCAGTATTCATTGTCGGGGTAATTATTCTGGATTTGTATACGGAATATGGTTTCAAGAGAAACCCCAAAATTAAATATTAATCAAGGACAGAAATGGATGTCAAATATTTGCAGAAAAATATTCTAGAACAAGTTAGTCAATAGTGAACATAATCGATAACATGATTGAATTGATTACAACGAATTTACCGAGAAACTAAATAATACGACTGGTAGAACTGATCCGAAGAGCAGTGAGGGGGCGGAACGAACGCACGGCCCGAAGAGGGCACATAAATAATTGATCGCAATGAAATTAACGAGTGAATAGTTTATAAAGTTGATCAGATTATTAATATTAGAGTGGTAATAATCTGCAATCCGTTGTACGAATGTGTGCGCGCCGTTCCCGCTTTGTTGTTGCTATTTAGCTCTTCGCATGTCGTGCAAGTGCTTGCTCCAATCCGACCATCACCGCCCCCCGAAACACACAACCGAACCACCCTGCGTGCTCCTCGCGTTACAGTTACAGTTGTTGTGTGTGCGCGCACTGAAGTAGTATATTGTTGATTAGAGTTAATAATGTAAAAGGTAGTTAGAGGGTTGGGATGATTGCGCCGAGAGTGGATGTGTGCCATGTGTCCATGAGGGGGCGGCGGACAATGTGTGGGATGCGTAGTACGCGGGATTGAAGAGCTCCCGACGACGACGACCACCAACCCACCACTCGAACCACCACCGCCCCCGATGAGCTACACCCGACATATAAACCTTAAATTAGATACGATACCAAGCTACGGACCGAATCGATGGTGTGTGCCCCATGTTGGTTATCGAACAAATCCCCGAAGAGACGCCCGACCGAACGGTTATTGCAGATTAGCGAATTGTATCATTTCGGGATATTTATAAATCCCGACGAATCGCAGATCGAAATTTGTAATTTTTCCAAGAGTATCTACATCGAATGTAGTCTAGAGTTACCAGTCCTTAAGGGGGTACATCTGCAGGTGTAGAAGAGTTCCAATGGGTTGAAACATATGCAGTGTGTGTTGCCGCCCCCCATGGATGTGCTATCTATACATATGCATGGAAACATTGATTGCCAATTTACAGCTCTAATATATTAGTCCCTGATTGAGTTTTGCTGTAAAATAGGAATAATGCTGACGTGCTCGCGTCGATGTGCGCGAAGAGCGGAGGCGGTCGAACGAACGAACGAACCGCCGCTCGATGGTTCGGCTCGTTGGCGCATTATTACAGAGCTTAAACTTTGATTAATTCGACGGCCGAATTGCGACGCGACCGAATATACGTCTTCATTTGCGCAGCAGAGCTGATTGAGAGAGATAGGCCGCGAATATTGCCACCTCATTCAACCGCCCCCCGCACACCATCCTCCAGTTCGAACCGTCGTCCACAAATCTACATCTGACATGGAGTATTGAGAGTTGGGTGGTTGCATCAGGTTCTTATGGTCCCAAGAGATAGACATAGAGAGAAGAACCAATTTTAACTACTTTAGTTCTTTCTGAAGATCAGAAACTGGAACACTAAGATTTTTTGGGGAATTGGTTCAAGAATTTCAGACCTAGAATATGGGCAGAGCTTTTGATAAGTTCGAAACTTCTGAACTTGGTATCCAAAAGTGTTCAGGAAACTTCAAAGTTTTAGGAAGTTATCCGACCATTTTCTAAGTTCCAGAAAAAGACTGGATGACTCCTAGGTTCCCAAAAGTAGAGATCCTCCAGTTTCAAGTAGCTTTAAAAAAAGAATTAAATATTTTTTGAAAAAGTTGGTAACTTATTAGCCAAAAGTGATCTGGAAGTTTCAAAGTTTCAAAGTCCTCTTGGAATCATCAAGGATCCTCTTCCAAATTCCAGAAACTGTAACCACTTGCAATTTTACAAGGATCAGTACCAAATACCTCAATGGACCCATGTAAATTTTCAGGTGTATATGATGATCACCATCAATCCCAACATAAATACAAGTCTTTACTAGATGCCAAACCAGCAATAACCCAAAATACCAGAATAAATCAAATTCCATCGAGGATTGCATTAATCCGAAAAACCAACCACCCCATAATACTACCATACCCACATCATTCATCATTAAACATCCAAAAACACCACAACAATTTGATCCTCATGATTGCCCATCATGGACCACACGAAACACATTGTCTTAAAACGCGGTAGCTGCAAGATAATCTAATATCGCTTGCAGGTAGGCAAAATGGTATTCGAGCTACTGGGACGTCCACACTAATCGGTATGCCCATTCGACCGATGTGCGGCACCCATTAGCCGTAAACATGATGTGCACCAGCGACAACAT
>JARJDZ010004437.1:0-12503 GCA_030264555.1 Aleochara sp. GC000083 | reverse complement strand
TACATAACGTGAAATTGGTTTTTGATTAATCGAGCGCATGATTCGATCATATTGAAATTCCGCAGACGTGCGCGCGCGTAATGGCGGCAGGAAGCGTACGGAAATATGAAGCATAGAGTTCTTCTTCTCTTCGTGCACCTCTGCACGAACGACATCACAGGCATTGCGTGCACTTTTCCTCTTATTTTTTATGTTCTTCTTGCCTTCAACGTGCGGCTAGACGATAGACGGGATGGGGATAGAGAAGCAAAAAAACAGGAAGATATGCACCGACAACGACTGTCAACTGAAGTTCACATCAGGAACGTTTCACTGGCAGACGATTGAATGCCATTTGCCTGGCATTTCTACCTGATCGCAATTTAAACAACTCTGGTAACGTTCTTGCAGAGTGAATGAGTGAATCGTTCTGCGATTGCTGCACGAGAAAGTTAAATAGGAATTTAAACTTTTTCAGTTTGTTCTGTTGCATGAAATGCTTCGATTGGAAATCGGTCGGAAATCCGTTTTCCTGGATTGATCAAATCATATCTTGAACATGCCCTATTTTTTGCTTAGTAATATTTTTTGCTTTTAAATCAATTTAAAATTTAGTTATGGTTGATCTTATAATGACTTGAATTTATCTTCTAAGATAATTTCTAAGCGGAAGAACTTTTTGCATTTAGCAATGTCATTTCAAATTCGAAACCTAAACTATCAAATGATATATTCTTTGGATAAATGTGAATTTTAAAGCAAATTCAGAGTCTCGAAGTTTTGTAATTTTTTACTTTGATGAAAGTCTAAAATCTAAAGTCTATTTAAAGAAAGTATTTATATTGGAAATAAATTTATCTAGTTTAATAAAAATTAGCTGATAATATTTCAAATTAATATTCTTAGCAAATCTAATAGCAAACATGTTTGTTACAAATGAGTAATTATAATCAATAATCAATTTGATATATATGCAAAATTGATTGAAAATCGATAACTTCAGATTCCAGAACATATTGAATGGTAAGAAAATTGATATTGGATATATGAACTTTATGGGTTTACATGAAACACTGTATCCTAGAAATTTAGATATCAAATCTCACTCAGCATTTTCATATACATATAGCTTTTCAAACTAAAGATCCAATTTTGAGTGACCACTTACATCTTAAATATAAAAACGACATAGAAGAGAAATATAATAACAAATTTTACTTAAAATTTAATAGCCACAAATTTTCTGAAATTAGATTTTCAAAAGATTTATTAATTTTAAATCTATTTGATTAAAAGTAGAGCATGTGATAACTTAAATCTTAAGACTAAAGACGACAAATATAATAATAATAAATTTTACTTAAAATTTGAGTCACAAATGTCCCGCTATTTGATTTTCAAAACATTTATTATTTTTAGATTTATTTGATCAGAAGTAGTAATATAATATATTACGAAAGAGATGAAAGATAATAATATTATGTATATTAGTAAGTATTACTTTGTAGAAAAGTTCCAAAAATTTACTACTAATCTTTCTGGATCATTTTGAAGCTGTAAATAGAAAAAATCCCTTTTCCGATAAGACATTTTAGTTAAGATTTGAATTAACTGTCAAATTGCAGCTTTTCCAAATTCAAAAATACAAATTGCAATTCAGACAGTAAATTGCAATAATTGTAATCTAGGTTTGGTAAATATAATTGAGAAAACATAAGTTTAACATGAGAAACGATTAATCATGTCAGATTAGTGAAACGTAATTGAGAATTTATCAAATAAAATTTAGAAGATTTCAAATGCAAATTGGATCTGTGCCAGTCTTTTATAAATAATAATTTAGTTTTTGATAGTTAAATTATAAGTACATAACGTCTGAATCTGAATATTGATATTATTAATGCAGCAGTAATTATCGTTCAGTTTTCAAATACATTACAATTCAATAATTTGAAACTCATTTGATATTAAGAAATATGAAGAAGTCTGAAAATTAATTTACAAATCTGAATTACATTTCTTCTTTTTGAAATTTAATTGCAGCTTTCTGAATTACAACTAAAAAAGTGTTTTATACAAATGAAAAGATTGTTATTTTCAACTATATGAAATCTGTTGCAATAGGAATTAATTTACCAAAATAAATTCTTTTCATTATCAACAATATCGATTTTAACATCTTTAATAATTTATTAAGTTTAATATCCAAAAAGTGGTGCAATTTGTGTTTTACATGAATTGGAAAACGATGATATTGTTATCATTCTTCTAGAATATTTATATTTCGATGCCATTCAACTCTCATTCAACTATCATTGTATGAACGTAATTTATATCACTGATGAAAAATTTGACATATTTTTACCATTTAAATCGTAGTTCAATTTCGATGCAATTGATATCTCAACAATGAAAGAGAAATATCCAAATTTTTTTCCTCTATGCTACGATATAAATTTAAAACTTTTATAATTGCATTTAAATATTAGCTTGTCATACATGTGTTTTTATGACGGTAATTTTCAAAACCAAAGTAAACAGTAATTCCAACTCTAATAAAAGTTGAACAAACTATTATCAAGCACGATTTATTAAAATGTTAGCACTTGTTTCAACATACATGGAATATATGACTCCAATTTTCTGATAACAATCAGCAAACTCTAACATACGGAAAATTATTTAAATTTCCAGCAATTCCATCAATTTTCAACGAAATTAAACAAATAAATCTCTCAAGGGTGAATATTCGCAAAACTCACGATGAGCCATCAATCAATTAACTAAACATACCCTCATTAATAACGATTCAATTCATTTTATCATTTGGATTATGTATTTGCGGTTGACTGGAAGTCACGACATGGGAAAATTAGCAAATTTAGCATATTTAATCACCATTTTCTCTCTCTTTCTTATTTATTTATAGATTAGAATTGCAACTTTACATACGAGTTATTATGTGTGAACCAATCATTTGATGGTTAATTATAACAAAAATTTAAAGCAAACTAGGAAATTTCACGTAGTATAAAATTATTATAAAATTGACGGAAAATATGAACGAAATGTTTCAAATTGAGCTTTTAGACAATTACATCTCGTAAAACATTCATCTTCGGAGCGCTTCGTTCTTAATTAGCGTTTAATTTAATCTCGCAGGAATTGCCCTAGAATAAGATCTTTAAATGCGCTCGAATTACTCGCTCGTGCATTTATTCATCTGAACGTCTAGACTTCTGCCTATTAAATGCTAGTGAAAGAAAGGCAACGCGTTTAAGACCGACAATTTGCGGATTTATCGACTGGTTATTAAATCCACAAGTTCATTACTCATAATAAAAATGTATACGATGACGGAAAATGGCCAAAGTTGGGGCATTTCAATGAGAATGAAAGCAATTAAAAGTTGCAGATGTTTAGGGTTGAATTTTTTTTTCTAGATTTCAGAGATCATTCTTATACTTTCAGTTTTTTCAGGTTATATATTTCGAGTTGAATTAATTCTGGTAAATTTATCATTTATTATAAGAAATAAATAATTGCAGAAATTGTGATCTTAATAAATCGCAGAATATTGTTGTTCTATTTTAAGTTCTGATGAGAAAAAATGTAACTGATATTACATTTTTTGCAGAAAAATAATAAATCTGTCAACGTTAGATAACAATTTAGATTTTAAAAAGGAAAACAGCTCTTATGAAGATCATGAAGAATTTTAAAGATCTAAACTTCAAATTTCAGGAACTAATGATGTATCATTAAAAAGATATTTGAATGAACGTTCAAAATTCTCCAATTTATTTAAATTTATAAATGATATAAATAAATAAAAATCCGTTATAAAATAAATATGTGCAACATTAAAATCTTTTATATGCTATTTTGATATTTTATTACTAGTTCATGAAAAAAATAAATTCAAGAATAGAGCAGTTGTTAATTAATATGAAAATACAAGATTTTTTCTCTGTAGAATTTAGCAGCAGAATTGGTAAACTTAGAACTTATGATAATCTATTTTATTATTATTTTTAATTGAAAGATGAAGAATTGGGTAACATTAAGTTTTATTGGAATTATAAAAAAATCTGTCCAGTAACAAAAGAATTTAATTTTCTATAAAAGTTGGATTATGTGGATTATATTGGATTATAGTTTGGATTGAAAATATTCTTGGTTAAAAATTTTCATTGTGCATCATAACAAAATGGGATAAGAAAAAAATATTATTGTTTATGATGAATATGAACATATCTAAAAACGGTTATGTATAACTCAAAAATCTGATGGAGATTTTGTATCGTTAAATAAATATTACGAATGAACAATAAATATTCTCATATTTGAACAAACAGGCCCAGATTTGTTAAAGTTAATAATGGTATGAATAAATAGAAATCCGTTATAATATAAAAAATAGGTAAATTCAAGGCTTTCAAATAATTTTATATTTTCAATATTCTTCATTGTCCAAAATAATTTTAAAAATAAAATAATAGTTCTAGGACAACGTGAAAATTCAGAATTGTTTTTCTGTAATATTTGTAGTAGAATTATTTGCCAAAATGACGAGACTTCTAATAATAAATAATACAGCTCTATTTTATGTCTTATTTAATTTGCAAAGGAAGAACATAAAATTTATTTTTCACCTAAAAAATAATAATAAATATATAAATTTCTCATCTAAATCCTGTTAATCAATCCTGTTTAAGAAATTGGTTTGTGTTCATTTCCGTTGAAGATTTCTATTTATAAAACTTGTCAGTTGAACTTCCAAATTTGAATCCTTGTATGGAATATAATAAATCATTAATCTCATAAAACCTAACAATAGTAGAGTATATTATAAGTGTGAGAAAAATGTACATTACTGATTTATCAAGTGAAAAATATTCAATTTTTGTCACTAAAAACACGTATAGGAAAAGCATATAATTGTTCCAAGTTGATGAATATAATAACAATGATATTAAAAAAAAAATAATAAATAAATTATAAAATCAGAGAATATGTAAATTTAATATTTGGAAATTTAAAAATTCCTCCTTAAATTTAAAAAAAGTATTAAAGAAGAAAAAGAAAATACATGATTAACCTTATCAAAAATTCCAGAAAAATTGGTAAATGTTATCCTTGCAGCGACATCTACCAACCATCCATCCAAACACGCCGAGTCCTTTATTCAATGCGTTACCTTGCATGGAGAGGGCGCTAGCAGGTCTATCGCCAAACTTTTGCAAACGTGGCAGTAACGATTTTGTGGCGGATGCGCCGTTGGCTACGCTTTTGCCGTTGGGAAAGCGCGTCCGTATGATTTCCAGGATATCTGTTCCTGCAAACAGGAGGTCGGTCGGGTACCCGAGTACCCGAGTTCGTGCGTGGGTGCAAAATGTCTGCTGAAGAGAAGTACAGTGTGCCAAGGCCTTGACCCAAATACTCATGCTTCCAAGTTGGTCCAATCCAGTCGGCCAGCCAGCATCCATTAGCTCCAGCCACTTACTATACAGCTCCCATACTCCCGAAGCAGTAAAAGTTGAGCCACGCAAAAGTTAAAAACTCGTCTAATTACGCAAAAACAACGCAGTTTTAAATTCGTTCGGGCGTGTGTGTTGGTAATTCGCAAACATGGCGCCGGTGATCAGTTACTCGTTACGACTTTGTTTGTTTATCCAGGGACCGGAAGAGTATGGTCCGTTAGGATGGTGTATTTTTGGGTTATGTTCATTCTATTCGTATAATTCTTGTTTCGGTTTTACGTATTTTTGGGGATATTATGGCACTGAATGAACAGATCAAAAGTTTGATTATAAAATGGTTTGAATTTGCCAATAGTTAATAACTCTTGTTACTATGTTTGCATGATTTAAGTTCAAATAGGATGAAACATATGTTAACCTAATGAATTCCTGTTCAAATTTTCGAATTGTCCCTAAAAAACTGTGTATTATTTTCCAAAATTGACTTTAGACTAAATCCGAAAGATTGTGTTTCTTTAAAAATTAATTTTAACGCTTTGAAATGAAATAAAACCAAGATATAATGAAGATTATTTAATGAGACTCATTAAATTCTTGAAATACTTTTTTGCATTGTTTGATCCTTTTTTCTCGGCCGTGTTAATCGAGTGTGTACACTGGAATTTCCAGCTTTTATAACTTATTTCTGATTATTTTTTTCTATCGACAACTTTTTTAAAGAATTTTTAAGAAGGAAATTGTGCAATAACAGTGTTTTTTTATTTTCTGAGATAAAAAATTATAATTTTGTATTTTTATAACCATTCAATAATTAATCCTTCTTCCAGAACTATTTTTAAACTCAATTATTAACACATTCAAACTTTCTAGTCGTTTTATCATTTTAAATCTAACGAATTCTAATTTCCGCATAACTAGAAGGATCTAAAACTATTAATTCAACTTTATTTTACCATAACAATAGGTTTGAAAATAGATAGTGTTTTGGATACATCAAACCAAAATATTATTGATTACGTTAAAACAAGAAATAAACTTTCCGCAAACCATTAAATTGATGTTTTATAATTTTATTTTATCACAAAAAAATTAGAATGAATCTATAAATTTGTGAACAAAATTCCTTTTATCATTGCTGTTTAAGAAATTTGTTTTTGTTCATTTCTTTTAAAGATTTTTAATTCCAAAAGTTGTGATTTAAAATTTCAATTTTGAATCCTTGTAAGGAATATTATAAATCAAGAATGTAATTGTAAACAAATAAATAAAAACAATTATAAATCAAGCAATAAAGTGAAACCAAAATATTCTGGATTACGTTAAAAGTGTGAAATTTTTTGCAAGCCATTGACGTTTTATATATAGTCCTATCTAATATGATACTTGATATGATTTCTGTGATCTATCTCAAAAAATTGTTACATGAAAAAATTGCATAAAACATATGTAAAAAATTGCTCAATTTTAACTCAAATGACAAAGATGTTAATGAATAGCAAAAACGAGAAAATTTTTTGCATTAAGTTTAATCAAAATAATGGTTAAGGATTTTCAACATAACCATGGTTATATTATTTTTTTATAATCTCCAAAGGTTGATGGTGTTTGTAAGAAGATACAACAATACATATTTTGTTTCGTATTCATCATTCATTCAAAAAGATGAAATGGTTTTGTATTGCAGGTATATGAAACAGAGACTGATTTAATGTATGATTGTGAATAATAATACAAAAAGCAATTTTTTATTCATGGAGCTTGATGGGACTTGTTGCGTCCACCCACTTTAGCTTTACATACATTTTCCGTTTGGGTTAATGAATGAAAAGTGGTAGACTGTTTGGAGGCCTTTTAATAACGACGAATAATAAAAAATTGAAACCACTCACGAAAAACTCATTAGACAGAGGACTTCAATTAATGCTGCGTACTTTTATCGAGTATATTCATCATATACTCGATGTCTATGATCTATAATTGAACTAAAATATAAATTGCAATTTTCTCTGGCTTTTGTGGTGGATGCACTTAAATATTCACTAAAGATGAAGTACAGCGATTCAATAAACTTTGCGGTATCGTTAATGGCACTAGTGAAGAAAAATTATCCATTATTATTTTTTTTCAAATTGATGTGAACTTATTTTGATTATGTTATCAAACCTAATAACATTACATATAATAAAAAATAATTCACTTTGAATATGTTCCTTTGATCTTGAAAAGAAAGGATGATTAAATGCGAGTGACCATATAAAAATTGAAGTCATGTAAATAAACTAATTAATTAATCACCCAAAATAGTATGCTTAATAATAATTTTTCCTACTTTTCAATTCTTTATTATTTTTATCCTTATTTTTAAAGTATGATATGTTCCTTCTTTGTAGATAATAAAAATCCTTGAATATTTATTATATATTATTAGTAAAATTGATAATAAGAAGATCGCCAAATTGACTTTAACAATTAAAACATGATAATAATTTTATTAGTTAAAATTTTCGTAAAATTGACAAAAAAGGGAAATTTTTCTTTAACGACCTGAATCATTCGTTAGAACTAATCATATCCAAATAAAGAGAATAAAGATAAAATATTTTTAAAGAAATAGTGATAAAAATGAATTGATAAGAATGTGAAATTAACAGAAAATTTTTACTTATCTTTGAGAATTTCCAGTTTTAGTTAAGTAAAACTTTTAAATACGTTTGTTGATAGCTGAAAATATTCCTTAATTTTTGTCACCTTTATCCATCTTCAGGATTCAAAAAGTTTACGATTCTCTGTACAGAATGTTAACGCGATTAAATAAAACAGATGATTTGTTAAACTGTTAGGAACAAACAATGAAGTAATTTATGAAAATTGGCAGTATTATATTTGATATTTTTATATATAGTATTGTAATATGTTTATACGTTAATTATGTAAGGATCAAATGTATAGAATGACCAAAACCATAATAATTATAAAAAAGATCCGTTCATAAATTGTAATTTAAAACAAAAATTGATAATCTGTTCCTGAAATTATAATCATTGTTTCCAATATGACACACAGATTTAATAAATAACCTTAACGCATCAAATCAGGTCTGAAGAAGCATAAGAAAACATTCAGAAAATAATTTAAATACGATGTTTTAAATAATATCAGTAAATATTATTCAGAAAAATAATTAGAAAGGATTAATTGGTTAAAATATTTCCAGTTTCACGTTTGACATACTTCAAAACTCGAAGGAAAGATTAATCAGCAAGAAGCTTGGCAAAAAGTTGCAAACCTACGATACCCATTATACAACCAGGCTTAATTGTTAATTGTTTTTCATCCTCATGCATTGTTCGACGCCGGCAATGATGGCGAGCACAAGGATCTAAAACTTTCCTTCATGTCTACTTTATATAATGCCCGAGGATTTTCGCCCGCTTTTTTCATGCGCACTCATATTAAGTAACAAACTACCTCCTAATTGTTTAATAGATTAAGACGAAGTTTTATGCCGCCTGGAAAACTTTTGCAGGCGCAGGATTCGCATTAAGACGAGGAATTTTAAAATGGAAATGAAAATTGCCATCTTCCATTTCAATTTGTACGTTTAGAACCACCATTTTGTATGCAGAATATGAGGTAGTAAAAATTACCATCATTATCCTTTCTGAAGTTGTTAGTGAATTTTTTTATGAAATAGATGGCGCCAAATGCCACAGATTCAAGTATTATCATCCTTGATAGATGGCGCTTTGCATGCAGATTTTACGAATTTTACTTTACTTACATTTACTTTTTCGCTCAAATTGATATTCAGAATCGTTGGTGAAAACACATTCAACGAAACTCACCTGAAACAAAAAAAAAAAATACATTCAGTATTTCAATTAACAACAAACAGGAAACTTCATTATGTATTTCCATTCAACATATTTCGATGAATGCCGCTTTTACAAAATATGAAGCATATTTTCCACGATATTTTCCAGTCTGTGATTTATTAGTTTGATAGTAACCTTTCATAGTTTCAGTTTTTATCAAGGTTTTTTTGAAAAGGTTCAATGAATGGTTAGACTATTTCGCTGATTGATGTTGATTCGTGAAATATAAAATATAAACTAGGTACACAGAAATGCATCCTGCAAGTAATGTGAGTAAACATACTGTTAACCGAAATGAAAGGACAACAACCAACAAGTTGCAGAAGCGGGCGAAATTGGGCGAAAATGGTGGAAAGAGTCCTTCGTGCACGAAGGGGCTGATTGAGTGCAAAGAAGTGGATGGACGAGCATGAAAAGTTCAAACAATTGCAGAAATGATGCTGTTCAAATGCTCACTAGTTTCATCTTTCATGAAATCGATGATTAAAAAGGGACGTATTTTATAAATCGATTCCAATCGTTATTTCAAAATACATGATCAAACAAATGTGAAAAAGAGTATATAATTTGTTAAAATAAAAAAGTTATAAGTTGGAAAAATTATTAATTTTTCAAGTAAAAGAAAATTTTTTAAAAGTAATTCAATACAAAAAAATTAGTTTTATACTTTGCATATTTTGAATTAACATCATAATTTTCTATAGCTTATGTTGTTCCAACTAAATTTTGAAAATTGTGGTTTGTCTCCTTTTTTGTACGTAATAAAAATTAGACAAAATAATGACATTAAAAATAACTAGATAAATTGTAAAAAGCAAATTTTATATTACATGAAATTTAGTAATTTAACTAAATTATTAATCGACCTGGAATATATAATACTCATAAACAAATAGAAAAACATCAAAAAATTTGGAAAATTCGCAGGAAGTTTTTATTCAACTTTGAAAATGTTCAATTAAAGAATAACAAGTGAAATTTGTACATTTTCAAATTTTTCTATATTGATAGGAAAATATTTAGCATAAAATTCATATTGATTAGAATAAACAAATATGGAGGGATGCAAAATATAAATTTTATCGCATATTGAATTATCATCGCAATTTTGCATGGAATTTAATATTTCCTATCAAATTTTCAAATAAAATTTGTGAAAATTTGTGAAAATTTATGAAAATCAATAATGCCTCAATTTTTAAAATATAATTTGTTGTTTTATTTCCTTATTTAAAAAAATATTCAATATTAAAAGAATTCATCATGTATCTATGAATTATTAGAATAAGTAATAACACTCACAGTAAATAAATTTGAGCAAATTTTCATTTTCATAAAATTTTGAAGAAAAAAAGAACGCAAATTTTATCTCAGAAAATAACATCCTTTTCAAACATACGTGGAAAAGAGTATAATTTTTTTTCTGATATTTGTGGTAATATTTTATTCCTGATTAAACATTTTCAGCTATAAACTAAAAACTTTTCAAACATGTTCATAGAGAAAGAATTCATCATTGATAAGTTTCAAATGAAATATATTTCGAGGGATGCAAAATAAAAATTTTAGTACATATTGCATTACGAGCACAATTTCTATAGCCTTTGATGATTCCTGCGATATTTGCAAATTAAATTTTTGAATGAATTCGCATGTTTGACATCGAGATTATTAAATTGATAAATATGACTTGTTCCCCTTTTATTTGCACATATTAAAAACGTGTATATTATTCATAAAAATAACAACATTAAAAATCACTATACAAAACTGCAACAAACAAAATGGCAGCATATTATTAATAAAACCGTATTCATAAAACATATTACAAACAAAACTAATACCGGAAATAAATTTTAATATACCAGCGTGTAGGATTATCCACCATAACACGTACTCGCAAATGCCGCACATAATCCGCTCAAAATAAAAATGGAAAGCACTTCAGCGCGAAGTTAAACAAACAAAAACTAAATTCAATATTAAATGAACGCGTGAATGTTTATTCGCGAATCATGCGTGAATTTATTTGCGATTGCACATGCTGAAAACATTAGCGGACAACTATTGCACATGATATTTTTTGCAAGGGTGCAAACGGCGTCAATGCGGAATCGATAAATAAACAAATTAAAAAAAGAGCTTCACCAAACCGTTAACGAAGAATTGTTTGCGGGAAATTGCGTTTCTGAATTATGGAAATGCAGATATTTATGCGTTAGATTTGTTTTCATGCTGTTTTTCATTTATTATTATTATGGGACTCTGAAATATCCGTTTATGAATATTTGCATCATTTTCACTGCGTTCGATTTCCTTACTACTTGGTGAAAATTCGCATCGAGTGAGTTGTGAGTGAGTAGTGGGCATGATTGTATATTATGCGCAATAACCACGGGTTGGCTCGTAAAATTCGCGAACGAATCGCGCAACTATCGCCATATCACTCAATAGAGACAAGCTAAACAGAAAATCGAATGTTGATGATGTATGGATGATTGACATAAAATGTGATCGAATATAGTAATCGATAGATTTATGGTCAATTTTTTGCATTATATTTGTATTCGTTCTAAATTAGCGAAAATTTAAAAATTAATCAAAACAAAATTAATTCAGTTTGACTCATTTGTTGTCATTTGAATTAAGACTAAAATACGTTTTTAACATTTTTTTTTCAATTATTACAGGAATTTATTTATTTGAAATTTGTATAATAGTTAAAACAACATTCTATTGTAAAACATTAATTTTACATTCTAAAATTTTTATTCACATTTTTCGTTTCAAAAATCTGTTGAATCAAATTATAAGAAGTCGCAAAAATAAATTGAAAAAAAAATTCCTAATTTTCTAAAATTTGATTAATGATTAGAAACAGTTAGAGTAAGTTATAAAAAAAGTTTCTTCATTTTATAAACAGTTGATGATTTAATTGAATTGGACATAGAAGAAACATTCAAAGAAAATTATGTTCAAGGTTCAAAATGTTTTTTCAATGTTTATTCTATTTTTAGTTTATTAGCTTATTAACGTTTCTAATTAAATTGTATTTCCTTGTTAAAATATTACTGATTTTTTAAGAATATGGTTAAACAACGTTGTGTGAATTAGAAAATTACAATTTTCGACATATTTGTTAGCAAAAAGTCAATTAATTTGTAAG
>JARJDZ010004435.1:0-15368 GCA_030264555.1 Aleochara sp. GC000083 | reverse complement strand
TTAGGTATTCTTTCATATGCTTGATATTAAATCGAGTCAATAATACTAGCTTCCACAGACGGTTGATGGGTATCACATGCAATTGTCGAATTTCTAATTGCATTTTGTTACTGTTGGTACAGGCTATTGTATCTTTATTCGTTATCAAAGTGCCCGTTTGTCACATTAGTTCGAACAAGAACGTACCAGAATGCGCCACTGGCGTTCTTGCCATGGCTATTTGATTTTATATTAGTAGAATAGAAAGTACTCCCTGATGAAGGTGTGGGAACACCGAAAGCTGCTTGGAGAGAATTTAATGGTAAATACATCGAGGGAAAATATAAAGTTTGCCCTCAATTTAAACTAAGATAAGTACTTTCTATTCTACTAATATAATTAATTAATTTATCTTATGCAAAACTTCAATTTTATTTGATTTTATTTATATTAATAAAATAACTTCAGAAAATAGTGAGCTAAGATTATTTCTAACTATAGTTATTTCAATGTCAAATACCCATTGAGAATATTGACATAAATTACCAACAG
Source organism: Aleochara sp. GC000083 (assembly GCA_030264555.1). NCBI lineage: Eukaryota > Metazoa > Arthropoda > Insecta > Coleoptera > Staphylinidae > Aleochara > Aleochara sp. GC000083. The sequence goes on along the minus strand of JARJDZ010004435.1, from coordinate 14,837 downwards.
TAACAAAATCCAATTAGAAATTCGAGAAAAGCATGTGATACCCATCAACCGTCTGTGGAAGCTACCTAACGACCAGCATGGGACAATATTGTGTTACCTGAGCGAAGAACGTTAGAATACCCCAGAACCTTGTTCAAGAAACTGCATGTAGATTTGGTGAAAAGTGTTACTGTTTGCAATAAGCAAAGAGCATCTACGGCTTCGACTCTCGGGCCTGAAAATTGTTGTCTGATCTGCCTTCAAGCCACTACGTTTCCACTTCCGCAAATTAACGTCTCAAGTAAAGTATATTCAATCCACCAGTAATAGCGCGCTACAAGCTGGTATTTGGGTACCATCTCGGCGATTCCTAGCAGACGCCTCAGAAAAAATAAGTTGTAATATCTGGAATATTTACGGATTGTCCTTTTGGAACAGAGAAGCCTACCTAAACTTGGAATAAATAACCAATGAAGCCCCCACATTTGAGATTCCGCTGTGGTTGTACCAACTAAAAGTGAACAATATAAGAGTATTTCAATTACAAGTTGAAGCGTTTTAATGTTGCTTGCTACGTTGTTGATATGAACAACTAGCGCCCCCCATTAGCTTCTTGTTCTAACTAATGTCGAGAAATTAGAGAAAAGGTAGGGAGATAACCGTCTATATATTTAGTAGTCTATGGGCCCACCCGGGGTATCGTCAAGGTTTGGGGGAGGACTGTCAAAATTTTTGCCGAAAAAAAATCGAAAATTGAAGTTCTTTGTACATATTAATTTTTTTCCGTACTCTACTCTATTTGTTATTTCTTTTAAAGTACGGAAAATCTTTTTTAAAGTGATATGCTCCGACCGGGGATCGAACCCGAGTCTTCGGTGTACGTTGCCGTACACTTTCTCACTGAGCCACCGTGGCTTCTTACTAGTAAGAGTATAAAACCGAAATAAATGTTACCGGTTTTTTCGGCGCACGTTTAGTTGATGCATACTACTTTATGTGTCTCTCTTTGTAGTCGTTGGTACTATTTTCGGCCAATTTCTCACGTTGAAAATAAGGAAAGTCTATAGTTTTGGTACTATTTTACGGCCAATTTATCTCGTTGAAAATAAGCAATGACTATAGTCTTTGTACTATTTTTCGAACAATTTCGTAGTTCAAACAAGCGAAGGTGATACACAACAATCTTCAAAGACTAAAATCTTGGTACATTTTTGCACATTTTCAAAAAAGTTTCAGGATTTTCAGGANACGTTGGAAATAAGCAAAGACTATAGTCTTGGTACTATTTTTCGGCCAATTTCACATGTTGAAAATAAGCAAAGACTATAGGCTTAGTACTATTTTTCGGCCAATTTCGTACGTTGGAAATAAGCAAAGCCTATAGACTTTGTACTACTTTTCGGCCAATTTCGGACGTTGAAAATAAGCAAAGCCTATAGTGTTGGTACTACTTTTCGGCCAATTTCGCACGTTGAAAATAAGACACGTAAAATATGCGATTACACAGTTGATACGCATGATAAGTATTAAAGGAGCACAATGTGTGAACATGTAGTATGAGATTCACAACAAAGCATTCATCCAACACAAAATCATGTTACATTTAGTGCAGCTGAAACAAAGGAGTGTATGTAAAGAGCTTGCACCATCTCACGATGATTTTCCACTGATCAATTATTGCTTGAAGTTCCAGCAATGGTAACTTATTGTAATTGATGATGGCTTCATTGCCTTGTACATGTAGTGACACCTCCAACAATAAATAAATACAATAATAAGAAATACAAGTAGATGTTCATTTATCTATCGTACTTACAGGAATATTTATACAAGACCACTAGATGCACTAGATCAACCATCTCCTCAAACATGTGGCAAACCCAAGTTAGTTGATTAGCTCTGTAACAAGAAATATAATGAGAAGTTTATTTGATAAAACAGCTCAAATGGTGGTGGGTGAAGATTGAAACCACCAAAGATAATTTCAGATTGCGTAACATCAAAACGTCAACAAACACTGCTACAACACTGATACTGACTGGTACTGACTGGTACCGATTGGTACAGATTCGTACTGCTATTTAATAGTACGGTGAAACAAGCGTGCTCTAAAAATTCGATGGCGTAAAGAAAGAAGTTTCAATTAACGGGGTATTACTGTAGAATAATGTGTTAATCGAGGAGGGAATAAAGTTGTACTTTACTCCCGGGGTTTGAAACTTGGCTAAGGTGGCCATAAAACCCAACGGTCGTCGGACCGACTATACATGAGGGAGTAAAGTGCTGACGTAAAGGCTCGTCCACACTAGCGGGAGTAAAGTGCCACTTTATTCCCGCGATTTGAAACTTTGCCAGTTTGGCTCCATCCACAAACATAACCAACTAAATAAATGAAGCAACAAAGTCTAAAGAAACAATAAAAGCATTTGAAGAATTCGGTTTTTATTTAATTTAATATTGACGAAACACAAACGATGTAAAAACTACAACGAAAAACTGCACAGGTACAATTGTCAAAGTCTACACCACATAACGATAAGATATAAAGAAGAACCAAAATAGCATACATAATTACGTAATGTTTTTATAGAAATACAATACAAATATGAAAGTATCTAAAGAATTAGATTTTCAATTTAATAATAAAGAAAGCCAAGTGAGGAGAAGGCTACACAGCTATAAATTGTGAAAGACCACACTGCATATAAGTATTGTTATTACGATAATATATACAGATGCAGTAGAATGATATACATTATAACATAATGCATTCATAGAAATAAATTGTTGAAACAATACCTTAAGAGACTTCTGCAGGAGCTCATGCTGCTTGGAAATATTTTTAAGTAGTCCCTGGTGCTCTACATTTGTTGAGCAGATTCCAACAAAACATGGAAGATTCTAAAACAAGGAAAATTATGCCATACATTCTAACATAAAGTATTTATAGAAATATATTATATATACAAAATCATATGATACTGCTACAGGAGCCCACCCTGCTTGAAGATGCTTCTGTCCTATGTTGCTTGATGTTGCTTCAACATATGATGAAGTCTCCAATGATACTACATGCAGAAATGCTAAATGTAATGTGTTATTTAATCATATATAAAGTATTCAGGAATGAACCATCTATATATTACCTTAAGCATCCACAGCTAGAATGGAAACCAATAAAATGTCCTATGCTGATGGAAGTTTCTTCACTTGCATTGAAAACCTCAAAAATACTAGCAGTTTCTGCAAGAATGAAAATAAAGAAATATTTGTTCACATGTTCATACAATATCTAAAGCACTTACAGACATTAGAAGCATCATATGGAAACCAAAATGTTCTATGTTCATAGAAGTTCCTTCAACATGTATTAAAGACCTCAAAAATACTAGCGAATTCTGCAACAATAAAAATAATGAGTTATTTGTTCACATATTAAATATATAAGAATAAATTATTCATATAATACCTAAAAGCACCTGCAACCAATTTCTAGAAAGATTATTATCTGCATTCACATTCCCATTCATCAAATACAAATCAAATATCAAATCCTGAATTCTAAAATCTGAACAATAGCAAATGTGACTGGTTCTCAACGTACCAATGTTCGATAACAAAAACAATCAGGCATGAAACAAAACAATTGCTTTGAAGAAAAATGCCAACTAGTAATAGTAGATAACGATGTGTGAAACCAAAATATATATTCGTAAATTCAAAAATTTCATCAAGCAGTAAGGAATTCCTGCCAGTGAAGGGGCTCATTCCTATATAATTGTACACGTAAATTATGATAATATTTACAATTATTCTTTTTTTATTATACAAACAGAGCAAGGCTTCTGAATAATATTAATTCCTGGAAACAACTATATAACATGGATTTACTATTGCATATTACTAATCGCACATTTACAATTTGATTAATGAATCATGTTAAAAATTAATATAGTATTAAAGATGAGAGGGCAAATGTATTTCTATAGATGCACTTTAGTTGATTATGTTTGAATAAAAGTGAAATTAGTGGTTCCTACTTAATTGTCTTCTAAATTTTAATGGGGTTACACACTTGGGTTGTTTCTACATGCCTTATCTCAAAATTCACTCTTCTTTATCGTGCCCTCGAATCTTACGCCCCTTTTATATCACGTTACGACTACATCGTTTTCCTAAATGGATCCACTTGTGCATTCATGCTCATGCGAGATGTGCTTTCCTTTTTAAACTGTGTAGAAAAGAACTAGGCATGGAGTTGATTTGTAATTATCTTGAGATTATACATTTGACATAGATATATATAGATATCCATTTTATCCCTATTTAAAGAGGAAGTTAGTGTCATAAAATTTCTCTTTGGTCTAATTCCTGATGGGTAGTTCCCAAACTGTTCTATAAACCATTCTAGCAGCTAAGAATGTTAATTAAAATGATAATTTCATAATAGCATTCCTGTAGTTGACATCATAAACTGGTACTGCAATAGAAATTTTATTTGTACTCCCTTTACTTTTTGAAAGTGCAAAATATTTTAATGCCTTTCTATTGGTGCACTTTCAATTCGAGCATTGCACGTTGCTTCGCACAGAACATCAAGCAAAACTTTAATAAGTTTTTCATATAGAAAACTTTGCTTTTGCGCGTGTATTTCGGTCGCTGTTTTTCCATGAAAATGCCTCTAGCATTGCAAACTGTGCAGAAATTCCTTCGGGTGCAACTAGCATAAGATTGTACGTGACAGTTCTGCCCATCTATTATGTGGCCTTTTTAGATAAATTGGCAAGTCGTCTAGAAATGTTATATTGTTGTACGCAAATGGCAAATATACGTTGATTTAAATGAATGATTTGTCTGAAAATACCTTCTTAGTTACTCAGTGTTTATAATTAAATTAGGCCAGGCGCCAAAAATTAAAATAGAGAATTTCAATATTTTCCCACATTATAACAGATATGATAATGTTGAAATATCTCAACTTGTTTTGCTTGAATTTTGGCTCTAAGCTTTTCTCTTATGTGCATTATAAGAGCAGAATAGCTGGGACAAAATTGAGAAGGTAACGATGAGCATGAAGAAGCGCTACTGGAAGAAGAGTCCTGGTTGTCTCTTTTGTGTCCCAAGCATTAACTCATGCAGGGATGACATGGCTGGTGGCAAGAACAACGCCAACGGGTGGTTCTGTTTAGCACTTAGCTGCCAGTGCGATGACATAAGTGGCGAGCGAGTCTGCACGTTGAAACTAATGCAGCTAATTGTCGTCTCATGTGCAGGAATGAAGCGTACACAATGTATTTCCCTGCTTTCCCCAGGAGTTTAAAGGCTTATATCTTATGTGCAGGCTAAATCCGAAAACGTCATAAACTTCAATTGTAATTTTTCATTAGTCATTCATTCCCAGAAAAGTTTTCAAACGAGAGGAACAGTGCCAAAAATAAGTCTGATGGACCCACAAAGAAACGCATTATTAAATCGGAAAGTTAATATTTGTCCAGACATCCTGAATATATTAAAGAAATGCCGTGAAGAAGTTTACTCAAGTCAAACCAACGAGAAAGAATTATTTTGATGCTTTCTCAGAAAAATAATCTAACTGGATACTTAAATATGATTGTATTCCAAATACCTTTATTTATCCAAAGGAAGTAATTATTTAAATGTAAAAGCCTATATTTGTTGGAAAAATAAATGATTGAAGTCGAGATTCCATTGATACTCTCGTGATTTACGTTCCTGCAGAGCGTTTCGCTCACGAACTATCAATGAAAAAATATATTACTTGGTCCAATTTGATTCAGAATTTAACCATATGAGAAATATTATCATGTAATTAAAAGTTACGACTATTTCATTATAAACGCAAATATATCTCTTTTACAAATAGAGAAAAAATGTTTCACCGGCAGAAATCGATTTTTATTTTATCGCATTTACCGTTCCAAAATTATAAGCGATTAAATTTATGCGTGTTGAGTCTCCCGTTAGCGGATGAGCCATGAGCGCGTCGCAGTAGTCCACTGCGCGGCAGACTCCGTTGAGTCTCTGGCACCTTGGGTTACTGCAAAGCGCGTCATGACACAGCGCGCGGCGTTCCGGTATTGTGGAAGAAGTTAAAATCGCTATATCTCATGAACTATCAATGAAAAAATATGTTAGTTGGATTCATTTGATTCATAACTTAACCGACTTAAAAGTGATTGCATTTAATGTGAAATATTATCATGATTAAACGATACAACGATTGCATTATAAATGCAAATATCTCTTATACAAATAAACCAAAAAATCTGTTGCCGGCAGATACCGATTAATTTCTTATTGCTATTCATTGTGCACTTTTAATATTTGTAATACTCCTTACGGCTCTAAAATTATAAACGATTAAATTCGATACGCGTTGAGTCTCACGTTAGCGGATGAGCCCCGAGCGCGTCGCAGTAGTCAGGTACGCAGGAGACTCTACTGAGTCGCTCGCTACTTGCGTTACTGCAAAGCGCGTCATGGCACCACGCGCGGCGTTCGGATATTGTGGAAATAAAATTTAAATTGCTATATCTCATGAACTATCAATGTAAAAATATGTTACTTGATCTCATTTGATTCAGACTTTAACCGACTTAAAAATGACTGCATTTAATGTGACATATTATCATGTAATTAAACGATACAACTATATCTAATCATAAATGCAAATCTCTTATATAAATAGACCAAAAAATGTATTCCTGGTAGATATCGATTAATTTCTTATTGCTGTTCATTATGCACTTTCAATATTCACAATATCATTTACCGTTCTAAAAATATAATCAATTAATTTCCACGTGCGTTGTGGCTCCTATTGGCGGGTGAGCTACTAGCGCGTCGCAGTAGTCCAATGCGCGGCAGACTCCGTTGAGTCTGTGACGCCTTGCGTTACTGCAGGGCGCGTCACGGCACCCCGTGCGGCGTTTGGATATTGTGCAAATAAAGTTTAAATCGCTATATCTCATGAACTATCAATGCAAAAATATGTTACTTGCTCTCATTCGATTCAGAATTTAACCGACTGAACTGTGAATGCATTCAATATAAAATAATATGATGTAATTAAAGGATATAACTATTTAATTATAAATGCAAATATCTCTTACACAAATAGACAGAAAAATCTTTTGCTGGCAGAAAGCGACTAATTTTTTATTGCCGTTCATTGTGCACTTTTAATATTTGCAATATCTCATACGGTTCTAAAATTATAAACGATTAAATTCGATGCGCGTTAAGTCTCCCGTTAGCAGATGAGCCACGAACGCGTCACAGTAGTCCACTGCGCGGTAGACTCCGTTGAGTCTCTGGCGCCTTGCGTTACTGAAGAGCGCGTCGTGGCACGCCGCGCGGCGATCGGGTATTTTGGAAGTAGAGTTTAAATCGCTATATCTCATAAACTATCAATGCCAAAATGTGTTACTTGGTCTCATTTGATTCAGAATTTAACCGACTTAAAAATGACTGCATTTAATGTGAAATATTATCATATAATTAAACGATTCAACTATTTAATTATAAATGTAAATATCTCTTATATAAATAGACCAAAAAATGTATTACTAGCAGATATCGATTAATTTCTTATTGCTGTTCATTATGCAGTTTCAATATTTACAATATCATTTACCGTTCTAAAATTATAAACAATTAAATTCCACGTGCGTTGTGTATCCCATTGGCGGGTGAGCTACTAGCGCGTCGGGGTAGTCCACTGCGCGGCAGACTCCATTGAGTCGCTTGCACCTTGCGTTACTGCAGAGCGCGTCACGGCACCCCGCGCGGCGTTCGGATATTGTGCAAATAAAGTTTAAATCGCAATATCTCATGAACTATCAATGCAAAAATATGTTACTTGGTCTCATTTGATTTAGAATTTAACCGACTTAAAAATGACTGCATGTAATGTGAAATAGTATCATGTAATTAAACGATACAACTATTTAATTATAAATGCAAATATCTCTTATATAAAGAGACCAAAAAATGTATTCCTGGCAGATATCGATTAATTTCTTATTGCTGTTCATTATGCACTTTCAATATTCACAATATCATTTACCGTTCTAAAATTATAAACAATTAAATTCCACGTGCGTTGTGTCTCCCATTGGCGGGTGAGCTACTAGCGCGTCGCAGTAGTCCACTGCGCGGCAGACTCCGTTGTGTCTCTTTCACCTTGCGTTACTGAAGAGCGTGTCACGGCACCCCGCGCGGAGTTTGGATATTGTGGAAATAAATTTAAAATTTAAAATTTTAAAATTTATCTCATGAACTATCAATGAAAAAATATGTTACTTGGTCTCATTTGAATCAGAATTTAACCGACTGGAATGTGATTGCATTCAATATAAAATAATACGATATAAGTAAACAATACAATTATTTAAATATAACTGCAAATATCTCCTATATAAATAGATAATAAATATCGTCGCATGCGGAAATTGATTATTTTTTTATTCCTGTTCATTGTGCACTTTTAATATTTGTAATACTTCTTACTGTTCTAGAATTAAAAGCGATTAAATTGGATGCGCGTTGAGTCTCCCGTGAGCGGTTAAGCCACGAGCACGTCGCAGTAGTCTACTGCGTGGGAGACCCCACTGAGTCTCGCACGGCTTGCGTTACTGCAGACCTTGTTGTAACACCCCGCGCGGCGTTCCGGTATTGTGGAAGTAAAGTTAAAATCGCTATATCTCATGAACTTTTAATGCAAAAATTGGTTACATGGTCTCATTTGATTCAGAATTTAACCTAGTTAAATGTTAAATTCATTTAATCTGAAATATTGTCATGTATTCAAACGATACAACTATTTAATTATAATCACCGATATTTCCTATACAATTAGATAATAAAAATGTTAGCTAGCAGAAATCGATAAATTTTTCATTGCTGTTCGATGCACACTTTTAATATTTTCAATATTTCTAACCGTTCTAAAGTTACAAGCGTTTAAATTTGATGCGCGTTGACTCCCCTGTTGGCGGGTGAGCCACGAGCACGTCCTAGTAGCCAACTGCGCAGGAGACTCCGTTGAGTCACTCGCGACTTGCGTTACTGCAGAGCGCGTCCTGGCAAGCCGCGCGGCGTTCTGGTTGCGTGGAGTTAAAGGTTAAATCGCTTTATCTTGTCAACTATTGATTGAAAAATTTGTTATTTGGTCTCATTTGATTCAGAATTTAACCGACTTTAAAGTGATTGCATTTAATGTGAAATATTATCATGTAAGCAACCGATAAAACTATTTAATTATAGATGCAAATATCTCCTATACCAATGGATAATAATAATTTTCGCTGGGACTCATGACTTCTATATATCAACAAAGAGCACTGGAAGAGTATATTATCTCCCGATAATGTTTGGATAAAATTTCGGATCTCGATGAGTTAAATTATTTTATATTTAAGCATAAATGAATAAAATCGCATTAGTAATTAGCATATGTTTAGGGCTATTTTCGTGTTCATTATTTATGTGCATAATTTCCTATAATAAAATCAAGCAAAAATAAAAATTGATACTTTTTTCATGGATTCTGGAATAGAAATTATTCCTCGGCCTTAAATTGATTTGTAAAGACAGAAAAAAGCTCAGAAGGATATCTGATTGCCATAGAATTGGGGTACTTTTCAATCAAGCAATCTTGTACGCATGTCCTGGTTCTGCAATAGTAAGCGCGAAACGTGTTATCCTGCAGAGGTCCTGCTATTCCAGCCTGCTGCCCCAGTCTGCAGCAGTAGAGGAGTCAGTAGTCTGTCGTTTAGTGTCCTGTGCGGAACTGTGTGCCGCTTCTACAATTTTCAAAGCATCCGAATTCGCGTCATTTATTCCCGCGATAAAATTCTTTGAATTTTATGAAGATTCTTTATGTGGACCAAGATTACAATGTTAATTGTAATTAATTATTAGTTCAACTTCAAGTGCATTTAATACAAGAGTTGTATTTGAATTTTAAATAATAAAACTGTGTTTGCATATTGCTTCATGAAACTTGTAAGCAAGGTGTCAACAAGTAATTATCAACAAGACTTCTAACGTTGAATTGAACAAAAAGTAAGTTAAATATTTGAAATGCATTTACCTAGGTGTTATTTATATTATTAAAGCAATGGCCAATGTTTTATAAATTCTAAATTTTACACATGTAATAAATATTCAAAAAATGTTTAAACATTTGTTAAAACAAATTTGCAGAGCATGCACTTTTTAATTTCAAAAACTTATAGAGAAACTTTGAACCGCAAATTATTATTCTTCTGGTAATTTTGAAAAAGAATAAAAAGGTTGGTACATAAGTCCAACATTGTAATTAAGTTCTCCTAATTTGAAGTACGCCAAAGTTTTTTATATCTCTACTTTGTTCAAGAAAATAATTGCGAGAGAATTATGGCAACATGAATTCTTGGTATTTGATAATTAACTATTGACAAATTTTTATTATTGTGCAAAAACTTGAAATGAGCTTATTATATTTTCAGAGAAAGAAATAATTTATGTAAATGAACAATGAAAAAAAAACGAATCATCTTATATCTATTCAAATTTATGTATTCAATTTTACTTGTCTAATTTTTTTATGAAACCGAACTTGAATCACAAATGTTGCTTTATATTTATTCACTGAACTTTCATACATTACTTTAATAAGGTGATTTATAAATATTTAAATCAAATATTTATTTTCAAATTTTATTTTGTTTAGCTTGAGTTTTACCTATAGTTTCAACAATTGTTTTGATACTGGAAGGAGACGAATAATTTACTCATAATAATGTTTCAGCAATGTTTTTGAAAATAATTATTGATCATTTCGATTCACAATAACAAAGATTGCTAATGAACTTTTATATATAAAAACAAATAAATTTGAAACTAAAATAGAAAACAATCTTACTTGCTTGCTTGTAATTTGATACTCCTAGTCGAATTGCATCATGGTAAATAATAATATAAACTTTGGAAAATTGTATATTGCAATTTCTATTCGTTGAAACTTTTATTTATTTTCGCCTTCCATCATCTCAGTCCACAGTTTCCATATAGCAATTTATTCCAGTATTTACTTTCCATTAAAATATATTTCCAAGAAGAGTAATATCGAATTTTTGTATTCCCTTTTTACACATCAGTTTTTTTTACTTCTATCGCTTCTAATGATAGTGATTACATATTAATCATGAGGATTCTGACTCAAAGTGCATTCTTAATTTAATATTGCAGAATTGAGTAATGCAATGACTTCAAACCGGGCATATATCCCATCCTCTATCTCTTGCATATGCTCAACTCATTGCAGATCTTACTGATTCACACATTTGCATTCTGCGACACGGTTGGTCTCGCTGCATATTTATGCTTGCGAATATATCACAGTTTGCATCAATGTACATGTGTAGAGATCTATCTCGGCGGGCGAATTTGCTAGCTCATAAATCCGGATGATCTATACTGCTGCAATTAAGAGAGCGCGCGCCTGGGTGTGATGGCAGCTCGGGATGAATGCATTCGCTCGACGACGAGAAATACACGACTAGGTTTGCCACCTTGATGCAATGGGTGCACCAGGTGGTGCCCAACACGAAGACACGAAATTGCGGCAGCTCACACGCCAGCGAAAAGGGATAAACTATATTGCATTTCCGGTATGCGCCCTGCTTATGCCAGCCAGCAGCCCGCTTTGATCTAGACAAGATCTGAGGTATTTGACATCCGGTCAATCTTTGATACATTCCCTCACTGGTCCCAATATCCAGAGAATTGCGTATTTCGCGCCTATATGCACACAATGGTATTTGATTTCGATTGTTTCTTTATAATTCTTATCTTCTTGTGAAATTGATCAGTCAGAGATTCAAAGTTTATGACTAGAAATGTTTATATTTGAATGGTTAGAAATCCAAGAAAATTGATATTGCTATTCTGGGTGGATGTAAAAACTCTATGTATTGTAAATTGCCAAAGGGTCAAACTGAAATTGAAGAGTGCAAATTGAATTGTCACAAACATGCGAAAATAGACGTCAGAATTTTAAGCACACTCTCTGGTATTTCGTAATCAAGTAGTTGCAACATGCCCGAGATTCTTGTAATTGAAGAAACACTCAACAATTTCACGACTTGACGCTTCAGTCCGCACCATAAACTTTCCATCAAGATTTCCATTCAATATTCATTCGTGAAACATCCAACAAGTATGTTAAAATAAAATTCTATAGAATGTTTCCCAACAAAACAAGCAACTTGCAACTTGAGTTGCAAAACTCTCAAGTTTCAATATCGAGTATTAAATGAAATTCTTATCGTGAAAAAGCACTTGGCAATTTCCTCCTTAATTGCCGAGTTTGAGATGGCGTCTGGGTATAAATACAAAATAAGGACAATGAGTGATTTCGAAATGAGTTCTGGACCGGAGAGGAAGCAATTGAAAAGTACAATAAGAAAATGTCAACCTGGGCATTAGAACAATTCACCGTCGATAATATGTTTAGATGGTGGATGTTTTGAATTCGCAAAATGTTTCGAATTGAATCGTCAATAATCAAACGCGATGAGAAGGGTAAAACTAAGAATTGCGCGTTAACGTTCCGACCCAGTTAAAACTTATCTAACTTATCAATTTATTATTCTTTTCATGATGTGTAAATGCGGGAAACATTAATGCGGCATTCGCTTCATTGCCAGCAACGAACGCTTGGAAAACTGTTACATTTTCAGCTTTTCCGATAAATGATCGCATTCGTATAAATCGACAATTTTTATGGCACGTATTGTTGGCTATAAACTCATTCATTGCATATAAATTAATTAATTATTGGCAGTATGAGGGCATGTGAAGTTTACGTTTCATGAATTACAAATTCTGACTTTTATTTGAGTTACCAATCGTTCATTCCTTTCGCGAAAACATATTGCTATGACTTTCAAAGTTTCCTGCACCTTGCATAATATGCATAAAACATGTTTATAGTGCATTCTATAAACATCAAGACAAATATTCCAAGAACACAGATAGTTGAAGGCCCGAGGTCTTGGGCCTTTTTTGCATTCGTGCAATTCTCTAACGTACCTTTCCTCGTCGTTTGCCCTTTTCTTCTTGTTGGTCACGGTTAAGTTGTTACATTGCGAAACGATGCCTGTCTTGCACATCGAGGTCGGCTTGCATGGATCGCGAGCATCTTTGCATGCTTATGCATAATGCACCTGTTTGCCAGAAAGACCTACAGCCCCAAAAGCCAGACGTCGACGTGGACCATACCGGTGTCTCCAAAGAATGGTTGTTGCGCATCCCTAGCCCATCCTGGCAGGGACCCAACTCTTCGTTAGCATTCCGCCAACGTACAAGGAAAACATATAAGGACCGAAATGTTTTACGCCATGCCACGTCATCTTATTGCATCTTCTGCCGCTACTATATTTTCGTCCATCACGCCCAACGTGACGAAGCGCTGGATTTTCCTTCCTTGTACTTTAATCAAATATTTAAGACGCATAACCCCATGCATGGAAACAACAAGTTGAACGTAACAAGCGAGGAGCCGCACCGGAAATGTATGAGATTATAAGTTAAATACTGTACGCCAGCCAAATTTGACTACATTTATTCGCCGAGGCACAAGGCAAGTTTCGATACGATACGGAAAACTTTCCATCTCCATATTAAACTTGCTGGCAGTGAAATGCGTGCCTGTTTGGCATGCGTGCATGCAGACAGAAATTATGGGTTGAAAGTTGAAAGAGTCCTGTCTGAATAGACAGGCTGAAATATCAACGATATTGTATGAGAAGAGAGAAGAGAGTCTTCTTGACAGCAGACCCGGATTGAAGCAACGTGAATCCGATGCGGCTAAAAACGGCCGGAGAAAAGTTATAAGCCAGTTATAGTCGAGAGTTTGTCAGCAGACTCGGATAGAATTGCTATAAGAAGGGCAAATCCGACCAAGAATGATAAACAAAATAATTACATGAAAGCTCCCTAAGCTTGAAAATTTTGAGATTCAATTGCATTGTATTTGCAATGTATTCTCCAATTAACTTCAATATTTGTTTGATGAATAAATTTTAGAATGATAAACTTTTTATGTTCAAAAAAATTTGCCTTTGTTAACTAGTGATTTTTGATACATTTGAAATTTACTTAATTTGCGTGCAAGTTAGAGAAGAAACTTTTTACATAATCAAATATTATCCAATCTTGGTCTATCCATCATTGGTCAGTAATAATCTCTGATAATACAAGTTCAAACTTCCCTCTGGTATAAAACCTAGCAGCATCTGTTTGCTAATAATCCCAAGCAAAGTTAAATATTTGCGATGGTTATAATATATCCTCTATGAATTCATACTTTCATACTAAAATTTTAAGAGGATTATGTATTAGTTTCATTTTTTTGCTGTTTTCGGCTTCAGAAAAAAGGCAGAAAATGAACTTACCACGCTGTAAAAAACTACCCAATTTAGACATTGTTTAGAGACAAGTAATACAGAAATCAACCATTGATAAAAAAAAATAACAATTTAATAAAATATCTTCAAAAATGGGTAAGTGTTATTGAATGTTTAATTACTTTTGCCCTTTCGAGAAACTTATTTAATGAAATAATCGTTGTTTGAAGTTGAAATTAGAAAAAAAAAATTCTCCCCAGTATAATAATGATAAACATTGCCCTTTTAACCACTTCAAGTCCGCACATTCTGAATATGCCCAACATGGGAAATTTGCATGCCCAAGTCGTACTTTGGACAATAAATTCTTCGTCAAACAATATGAAATGTGTATTTGCATGGCAGTGGCGCAAAATTGCATTTACATTGTCGGGTGTATTA
>JARJDZ010004426.1:0-20348 GCA_030264555.1 Aleochara sp. GC000083 | reverse complement strand
CAATTACATACAATGTTTTGTCAATTATGCAATACACGTTATGTTTAAACATCCAATATGCAATTGTGCTTATTGACAGTTACTGTTTCTTAATTACAAATCACTGCTTGTTTAGAAATTCAAAGAGTGCAAAACTGCAATATTCTTAAAAGATTGATTCTTAAACAATTTCAACTTACTTTATTTTCAACTCATTAATTATCATATCTCAGATGATAAATTATTTTAGTAACTAAACATCCAACATGCAATAATAGTTAATGATAATAATTATTGGTTAATTAATAATCATTGCTTTTTTGCATGTATAAAATTTGCAAATCTGCAATATTCATAAAAGATTGATTGTAAAATAATTTTATCTCATTTGATATCCAATGTATTAATTATGACATCTTTGGTGGTAAATCATTTCAGTGATTAAACATCCAATAAGCAATTATAGTTATTGTTAATCATTGATTGTTTCCATATTTAGCGAATGCAAAAGTGCAATAATCTTGTAAGATTAATTCTTAAACAATTTCAACTCATTTTTTCATTTATGATGTTTTTGGTGATAAAGTATTATAGTGACAAAACATTCAATGTTCAATACATATAAATATATGATTGAATCATTTTAATTTAGATATTTTAGTGCAAAAAAATTGTTTCGGAATCCTAATCAAAAATATTATAGTTTTGATTAGGATTCTGGAACAATTATATCTCACATGATTTCTAATTTATTGATTAAAATATCTTCAGTGGAAAATGCTAGACTTTAATATTTAATTTTTGTGTGTCATCGATTTTGTTATCGAAATTGCTTCATATGAAAGAAAGAACTTGCTTTTAATCTCAGTAGGTGTCACTTCAGTCACTAATTTTATTACTTCATATTTATTTATTATGATGTCTTCAGAAATAAATTATTTAATGATTGATTATTTATTATTCGATAGATATGCAATTGCACATATTGATACTAATTATTTGTTAATTAATAATCATCGTAAGATTTTTATGAAGTGCAAAATTGCAATATTTTTGTAAACTTAATTTTGAATCAATTTTATCTTGCATAATATCCAATTCATTAAATAGGATATCTTCGTCGAAAAATTGTACAACTGAAGACCTAAATAAATTAGTTTCCGGATGTCATAAATTTTGTTATCAAAATTGCTTCCTATGAACTTATTTATGATCCCACGAGGTGTCTCTTCAATGGCAAAATGAGAATTTACTTAGCCCATGACGCATGCGCATTTTTATTGATAACTCAGCCATATTGGACCTGTCAGTCTAAGTCAGAATGTTCCGAGTCCGATTCCAGGTTATTGTTATTAACAATTTGGTGAAATTTGGCTAGCTCATCCCAGGCTGCAACAATTTTTGGACTTTGTGGCTTCTTCCAGTATTGAATCAAGTCATCTTTGGTAAGTCACAACTCTTTATATCATGTATGTACCAAATGTTATTATGAAGTCATAAAATTTCTGTACTCACGTAATTCAGAAATGTTCAGAATCATAACCTATTGCTACATATTTGCATGAAAAGAGATAGTAACAGAAAAATAAGGTAGAAATACCACAATTAACAATTATTTTTGCGAGTTGAGACATTAACCTTACTTTTCTTCAACAATCAATACTTGAATATCAAATATACAAAATATTATCATAAATTTGTTATCACACCCGTTGATCAATTGTTTCACTCGTTAGATAAAACAATCCAGAAAATAATTACATTTACGTGCTAATTGTTGGTTATTAATAGAAGCAACACTGAGAAACAAACTCCCCAATGAAATGAATTCTACGCATGATTTTTGCTAAATGCTACAACATTGCAAATGAAATTTTCAACGCTCGCGTTTTTATCTCCATGTTGCACGCTCGAACAGACATCGGATGACATTACGCAACACACAATTGCATTGAATGTGCGCCATTATTCGACAAAGAACGCAAATTCCGCATGGTTCAAAAATAAACAAATGCTCTATTTCATTTCGCGTTTCTCGTTCCTCTCGTACGAATGAATCGACCGTTCATGCACGAGCAAATTGTTGTGTTTCCTTGAACGAGGATCAGTCAGCCAGCAGCCAACACGTGCAACAAATTCGAACAGTGAACACGCATGTAATTACAAATTATTCGTTGCTCCAATCACATAATCTCAATCGTTGACAAACGCGTTATTTAATATTGTCGACGATTTCATGCTTTCCATTTGTTAACAAGGAGAAAAACTGTGCTGTTCTTGTCAAGTTTTGTTTTAAGTTGTTGTCAATTGTAGAGTTGAAAGTATTGGTGGTAATTTTGTTTTTAAACAAATATTCCGTAAATATGACATTTGAATTTCTGTAATTAGTCAATCGTTATCATCCAATTACAAAATTTTTGTTTATGCAGTAATTTGCATTTTTAAGGAACGTTCATATTTTTTTAAGTGAAAACTTCTTTAGGCGCGATGTGCAAAAAATTATAGGTAGTGAATAGCACTGGTATGTAACGCACGGAATGAAACGTTCTTTCGGGTAAATTCGGTCCAGAGAGATCATGATCTATCAATAGCATTCAGGACTAGATTTGATTATGTCAAATGAATCGATTGAAAGTACAACAAAATAAACGTATGAAACAATTGACCGATTATTTAATTTTTCATAGATAAGTGCCACCACCGGTCATTTTACAACTTTTCCACTCATAATATTATAAGCATCTTGGTGTTATTAGTTTATATTCCAAATTTGGTGGAAATCGGGCGAGTCGTTTACGAGAAAATCGCGTTTAAACTAAGAAAAATTAATTCTCCTTCTTTATAAACATTAATTTATGAACAAATTGATTCCCGATATTGCAAATCTAAATATGTCCATGAATATATAATAAACAATCCCTGAAAATTTGAATGCAATCGGATCGTTAGTTTTGGAGATATTGATGAAAATGTGAAAAGAGAACTAATTCGTTTCGAACGACCTTGATTCCCCCATTCCACAAAAAAGAGTGGAGTAATAATTGGTTTAACCCTTTAACATTGGAATGCAGCGATGAATTGAATAAGATACACAAACAAGTTAACGAGTTGCAAAGTAAACAACGAACAATGGGATCGGAATGCGAGGAATGCAACCGCAGCGCACTGCACGAGGGTCGAATATAATAGAAAGAATAAATAACAGCTGCGTTACTTCACATAATGTATTCCTATAGGAAATGTTTTTTCATTATATCTCAAGAACTATTTGACCGATTTTGATGATTAAAGAAGCATTTTAAAGGGCATGATTTAACCTTTCACTTAAACAATCTCTTTTTGCGTGGTAATTATAAAAACAAATTGTATTTCGTATAAACTCCCCTGTTGACGTTTTCACTTCTATCGTGTGATGTTAAACACACACCGTGTATTTTTTTTAATTATGCAGCATTATTTGATATATTTTGTTGTTATCATTTTTGTGATAATGTGAATATTTTTCTGAGAATTTTTTATAGGTAGTAGAATAGTTTCGAAGTTTTAATGAGCCCTTAGATTTTACCCTGATATAAAATGATTAGGAATTTGATTAATGAATGCAAACAATTAATTCTGACTGTATTATTCATTTCCTTTATCACAAGTTTTAACCTGATATTGAAAATTGTAATTTTTCATTTACTAAAATTAAAAATAATTAGCAAAATGAAGCTTTTTGCGACATTCCAAAGACACTCCAATAATATTAATCAAATATTAATTAAAAGACACTTTTTGATAGAAATAATGTAATACATATAATAATCAAAAAACTATTTGAATATTTGGGATCTGTATCTAAAATTGAAATTAAAATCTCGATTATAAAAATTTCTAATAATTAAACATTAATTTTCTAGACAAATATTAAATATTTGAATTGCAGAAACATGACAAATATACATAATTATAGCTGAAATATGGAAGAAAACTTAATAGAAAATTTCCTAAGCAGTTTTCCCAAAAAAATGAATACGTTTAAGGAGAAACTCATTTTTAAATCTTGATACATGCAAAATAATTTTACACTTTTATCTAGAAGATTGTAGATTGTAGAAGATTCCTGAGATAAAAAGTCAAATGTTTGAATTAAAAAATGTAAAATTTAGGATCTTTCAAGCAATTAATTCAACATTTGTTATAGAAAACTGTTATCTAAAAGGTTTCTGTTATATAAAATTAAGCTTTTTTATGACAATGTTTTAATGTCAATATGATAATAATCAACAGTCTATTACAAGAGGTAATATTTGTACCTATATTGGCAATGAAAATTTTCTATTCCTTTTGGAATTTTCGAGTAATTAAATATTAATTTTCTTGGCAAATATTAAAATTTTCGATTACAGAAACATGAGAAACTTACATATTTACAACTGGAAATATGGAAGAAATTCAATTGATTTTATGTACTTTAAAAATAACTTTGAAAACTGCTTGAATTACATATCAAATATATTGGTACTCTACCATTAAATAATCCTTTTAATGGAAAAATTTTCCTTAGAACAAACTAACTAACAAATTTATTCATATATTTGCAATTATACATTTTCATTTAAATTACAATTGTACGATTCTATCACCGATAAAAATTGGTATTTACATAATGATGGAATTGCTTAACCATGAGGCAAAACAAATGTGAAATGTAATTGAAGTAAATTACGAGCCAGTTACGAGCAAATAAGGAACCCAAACGTTGAAATAAAAAAAAAACAACAAAATAACTGAAAACGAAAACGAAATGCGGATAACACGTGAATTTCGCATCAATCATCGGTTCAGTTCGCCAGGATTTTTATTATTAGCAGCTTCTATTTACGTATGGGCATTTGTGTGAGTTTTACGTTTAACATTAATGCGAAGTTCGTTAGTTTGCGGCCATGAATTAGTTGATCTCCTTATGGCAAATAGCGCGTAATATGTTTTCGTTTTTCCTCGTTTTAGGTTTCATTCTATTGCAATTTTGATGACATTTTGTTAGCTTTTCTTTTCAGTCAATCAAAAGCTTGGAAGTGCTCGCACCGTGAAAGTTGTTATTTGTTTGACACGGGCTGAATTTGAATGCTTCTTGGCCAAATATGTCTTGGCAGCATTTACTTTTGAATTTTTCTTTGAATTTCTATTCATTTAGTCATAGATTACGTGCTGGTTGTGATGACTTTAACGTTCCCCTGAAATATACGACTTTTGGAATGTTTTGAGAGTGGTTTACACGCAATTACTCAACAAATTTCTTTCTTGTGAGAATTGGCGCTCCAAGAACAAAAATAAAAGGTTTTGCGTTTTTGCCAATTCGTATTGGAACAAGTTTGCATTGATAAATGTACATTCCAAACAAATACAGGAAAAAGTGTTGGGAATATCACCATATTTATAGTTAATTTATTCTTAGACGAAATTCTGGATGCTAACTGGGTTATATATTTTGGCTGGTAACATGACTCAGAATTAACTATATAATGAGAGGAGTTTAAGAGAGGTTTAAAAGAGTTTTGAAATTATTTAGATGTCTGAAATTTTGGAACTGATTTCGTGTCAGTTTTATTAATATTGTTACCAAGATAAATGAATAAGTTTTACTTGAATTTAGAAAATTTAAATGAGACTTTTGATTTCTTGGAACTTATAATTTGCATTTTACTTGTCATATTAAACCTGATAACAAAGTACAATTATTTTTTTGTTTCAAAGTTCAGGTGGAAGATATCGGAAACTAAAACATCTCATTTTATATTATATCAATTGAAAGTTAAATTTTCAAAAATTTGGCAAATTATTTTGTAGGTGGTTTGTTTTAGTAACAAGATAGTTCAGTTTGCGAACAATTTCGTCTTCCTTTGAATAATTAAACGTAATTTCATGTTGGCTGAACCGTTTGATCCACAAATTTCGTACATATTGAAAGTTTATTAATTAATAATTAATATAGTTCTGAATTTCTTGTTTGTTTGGTGGTTACATTTTGTATTATACTACAAAAAATAAATGTTGTAACCAGGTGGGAGTTAATTTAATTGTATTTTCGAATTTCATAATTTTACTCAAAATAGAGCAAACGAGTTTGAACAGTTTAAAAATAAAGTTTTCCAAAAAGAATTTAAACTTTGTGATTATCAATTTTTTCAACGAAGTTTTGTTATATGATACAGTGACTTTAATTAGATATCATTCATGTCTTATTATCCTGTAATCCAGTTTAAGTTTTAATTCAATCGTCCCTTCTTTATCCTTGAAGAGGATAAGAAATCTCTTATTTATTCCTGTTCTTCTTTACTTGAAAGTGACAGTTTGCAACTGCAAATGATAGGATTGCATTTGCGTCATATTCGCAATTTATTTCAGCCAACAATCAATCGAATAAATTAATGACAGACATGCAATTTATAAATAAATTCACGTTTAATATTTCCATCAGAGACGATTTTGATCACAGGACGTTTTTTGTTATGATTTTTACCTTTTTATTTTGATTCAATTATCCTGATAGTTCTATCAGGATTATTTTTTTTTTAAGTTTATTAACGTTATTTGTAGTTCTCAGTTCATAACATATTTCAAGAAATGATAATCCTAAATATTATTTTTTTGTGGAAATTTATGGCAAATAATTTTCAAGAATTTTTCAGAATTTTTGTGTAATAATTCATAAATTATGTCCGCAATTAAAATGTAATGAAATGGAGAATCTGTGAGGTACAGTTAAAAATAGAATTTCTTTAGTATGTGCGACAGTTATTATTGCTGAGGGCAATAATTCACACTGCTAACTGCACTTGCCAGCTGTCAATTTCTCGCATTCATATTTGCGTGCACTTTTACAAACCACCTGGAAACAGATGGAAGGATGAAAATAGAGAGGATTAATAAATGCTGCTAATGAAGTGCCGTCTGGCATTTACGTAAATGTTTTTCCAATCAACCTGTCTCAACGTTTTTCCCCTTAATTTTCTTAATTGATAACATTTGTAGAGTATTCTATTATAGAAGAAGGAAATCTATCGTGATGACGCAAATTCAATGCCATCATAAACAGCTGCTCTATCAATTTTCTCATAAGTTGTCATCTAATAACGATTAAAGTTATCATTTCTTGGTTAATTTTTGCAAGCAAGCAAGCATCAACGATTCCAACAATTCTACTTATTAATTTTCGTTTTATTTTAGTTACTTTAATTTTTTTTTCATTTGTGGCTTTCAAAAATGATGATAGATCCATCAAAGTGACATCCATTTTTATCAGAAACTTCTTAAATTAATTTATCTATAAATTATCTGTACTTTTCTCTCAAAGTTTATTAATTCCTTTGTAAAATACAATTAGTTTTCATTGAAAAAAGTTTTCCGAAGTGTCTGATTTGCTTCAGGTTTTTACAAGTTTTCAGGTTTTTACTTCTAAAAGTTTTGTAAGGATGGAAAATATGGTTCAGAGAATATAATGAAATAGATTCAGGCTTAAGATTTTCTCTTCATTCACTCTTACTATTCCTATTGTAACAATTTGATGGCATATTGTCATGTAAAAGAATATCATTTTTGCGATTGATGAGTTCAGGAAAGTTTTCATGAGAGTTGCAGAAATGGTAGAAAATAATACTGAAGAATTCACATTTGAAAATTGGAACAACTCAGCTTTTGTAACGTCCATTTTGGTCCGTTTTTCCCTCGATCACTGACTATATTTTCTGAGAGCTCTTTCAAACTTTCTGTTCTTCGTTTTTTTTGTTCCAATTGTATATCCTTGCATTTTTAGGTTCAGTTTCATGGTCTTTTTCATATCCTCGAAATAGCAAAACCCTATTTTAAAATTTTCCTAATTCCTTCCCTATCATTTCATCTCAAAATAAGACCTTGCCATCTAATACTTTGCCTCTATTGTATTTAACAGAGTTTCTCCTTTTAATTCTTCCTCAGCTTCTATATTTGCAGGGATCTTATGATTTTCTTTTTAGGTTCTCCATTCTCCTTGCAAATTTTCTTTCAATTTACTCAATTGTTCTTCTTCATATGTTAACACTGGTATCAATATTTTCTATAGTATTGAAATAAAATATCATAAATGTCTGATAAAAACATGGAAGTTATTTCCCACTCGACTTAATAGTAACAAATAAATGATAAATTACTCTTTTGGGACAAACCACAAAAAAATGAACCCAAATTGAAAATCGCAGAATGTGCACTAAATATAACCACAAATTGTGCTCGCGCCAACTCGATGCTATATTATTCCACCCCAAGTTTGACCTGCAATGGATTTTGTGTGTCGAGGTCAGGGCTGGTCGGAGTTGGTCGATGGAGGTATCCTGCGCAGTTTCCCCGCTGCCGGCCTCGCTCCTGCACGCTTCATGCGGTGCGCGCGTCCTTCGTCCTTGTACCGTGCCCGTGCTCGTGCGAGGAGTCCTTCCTGGCTGCCACCCTTCCCTCCCCCCTTTCATCCTTTCCCACCCATTACGCTGGCGTACAACATGCTGGTATCTTCCAATTTTCCCACTCGTACACCCGCACACGTCCCATCCACTCCCGATCCATCTCTTCCCGGATGTGTATGTGTGTGTGCCACGCTCCCGTAGCCTATTTTCGCACGCGCGCGCCCCACTCGTGGGGAAGAGCTGGAAGAGCTCTCTTATTACGCCCACGCTTGGCCCCGCATCCGGGAGCGAAGTAATGAAACAACAAAGCCCCCCATTCCTGTCTCTCTCTATGCCTTTGTCCTTAGGGAAGGCACTGTCTTTGTTGCCCGTTTATACTGGAAGCCAGCAGGAAGAGTCCTGGATTCAACTCTGGGTCTGGGTTCAGCTTCGTTTGTTGCGCTGTAAATAACAATGCACGATTCTAGATGTACGTTTCCAACATGGGAAACAAAAGAACAGCGAACAAAACAAGATGGATAAAAATGTAAATCTAATGAGGAAATGCTCTCGCATTGTCTTCGATTATAATTTTATCCTGGAACAGTCAATGAAGCTACCTGAATTAGAAACTCATGCAGCATTGTAATCCCGTAAGCAAAATTCAGCTCCGCTTTGTTGTACAGGAAGGAAAGTCCTGTAGCAGTCCTGCTTGATCTAAGATTATCCTTGACCTTTACTCCAGCCATTATGATGACGAACGAATTTCCTTTGTGTGCCAGGCCAGGACGCACGATGCGCTTAATGTCGGAGGGTCGTTAATGGACAAGATGACCTAATACCATCCAACCTAATATCCTGTCGGCTCCTTCTATACTTATCCTCTCTGTGGCCATTATGTCGTCTTATTATTATCCTGTAAACAGATAAAGTTTATGCATGGAAAGAGCAGAAAAAGTCCAGAAAAACATCCAACAAAAGCATAAAATGCATGAAGCATACCAAAGAGCAATGTAATCAGGAAAATAACCTAATTATCCTTATTGTGTTGATCTTCCTAATGGTCTCATTCGTTCTAATATTATTATTCGGTTTATGTGTCTCATTTACTTTTCTTGCGAATTTTATCTTTCTGTTATTTGAACTCACTGTGAATACAAAACAAGAAGAATTTTCTCTTGAAGTGGAAATTTTCTGAAGCTTTACGTTATGTAAACAATTTCCAAGGATGAATAACAAATAACACCTCAAAATATTTGCTTGTATTCATTTGCTTTTATTGAAAACATTCAATCAAATTTCATGTTATTTTGTTTTTTTTTCTATTCATACAAGGAAATAGTGTTATAAAATTCATAAATTTCTTTCAAACATTTACTCAAACAACTCAAAATCAAAAATATTCGGCCTAATATTTTCAAGCAAAATGTTCTTCTGGAATTTGTAAAAAATGTCAGGAAAATAAGTTTGAATAATAAAAATATACAGTGAACAATTCAATCAGGAATTTCCCAATTACATAATTTCATACTTTTTTAAGGATAATAATGTATATCATATACATGTTAGGCAACCCATTGCGCACCATTAATAAAGAAATCATTAATAGATTATTTCAGTTTAATACAACATAACAAAGTACATTCTATGGAGAATATATAAAATAAATAGTTTGCTTACAGTTGAAAATGATTGTCATTAGCATAAAATGTAAGAATTATGAAAAGTATCCTTATTAACAAGGAATCATATCCATAAATTATTATAAACAATCGCGTCTTTAATGGATTTATTGCTATGTTTTAAAATCTATAAATTTCAAATATTGCCTATAAGTTTCAATCAATTTCAATAAATTTGATCGTTTCTGTAATCCATAAATAAACTATTTGTTGCAAGCTTATTTTAATTAAGGTATTTAGTAAATTGGCACTTTTATTGCAATCGCCCTGAACGCGCGTCCGTTATAACACCCCAAATCTCGATGATCATATCATCATCAAAACCGAATTCTTCCAGGTCGGAATTGTCAATTGCGTAAGCGAAATCCATGGAATTCTGGACTCCTTCGCTTTTTTCCCAAATTTGTGTCGCCAACTCTGCATCATTGATGCCCAAGAAGTTCTCTAATGTTTTGTTGATCTTTTCAATTGCCAATTCCATCATATCATCCTGAAATTGAACATAATTATAGTGCTATAATTATTTAAAAGAATGATGAAATTTTATCCAGTAGATAACATCTTTTTTCAAAAGTAGATCCTTCCCGAGAAACAGAGTAGATAACAAAAAACAATCTTAGAATTCAACAAACCAAGTAAATTCAATTGTTTACAATTGTTTACGTCTTATTGTAAAATTTTAACTGAGCTATTAAAATTTAAGTTAATTTATATTTTAAATCTTTTAAAACATGCAGTTGATGAAACATAATTGCAGTATTATAACTATTCAAATTGAAAATTTATTAAAATATATTTGTTCATCTGATTACTGATAATTGGACTTGTTTTAACTAAAGATCTAGCTCGAAAAATTGAGCAAAAACAATTTTATAATTTAACAAACTCACAATTTTTAAATTCAATTGTTATCTAAATTTTAAACTAAATTTTCAGAAACTTGAATCACCTTTCTTTCTTTTTAAAGTTTTTAAATTTACAATCAGAAATTCTGAGTTTTTCATTCAATAGTTTTAGAAACTACTTCACAATTCATTTGGAATAAAATTTGGAATAAAGTCAACCGACATTATAAAACCAACAATCTTCAAACACAAATCCCATGTAATACTCACTTGTTCTTGTATTTCTGCATTACCA
The DNA here is from genome assembly GCA_030264555.1 of Aleochara sp. GC000083. NCBI lineage: Eukaryota > Metazoa > Arthropoda > Insecta > Coleoptera > Staphylinidae > Aleochara > Aleochara sp. GC000083. The sequence continues at coordinate 9,151 of JARJDZ010004426.1, read as the reverse complement.
CCTGCCTTGAATCGCAGCGTTTCCCGGCCGGAACCAATGCCTTTGCCTACTTTCTTTGTGGATTTCGGTTGTATTGTCATAAAGCCAGTCTTATTCGGCTCAACGAGACGAATCATGAACGTAGTGCCAACGGGAATTGCCTTCAAAATGCGCGCAACCTCATGATGTCTCTTACCAACCATATCTTCGCCATTTAGTTTCTCGATATGATCACCAACCTTGAAAAGAGCGTTTATTAATAAAGCAAATTACCCGCATAATATAAANAATTGCCTTCAAGATGCGCGCAACCTCATGATGTCTCTTACCAACCATATCTTCGCCATTTAGTTTCTCGATATGATCACCAACCTTGAAAAGAGCGTTTATTAATAAAGCAAATTACCCACATAATATAAATTATCTCCTTTTATGGAAATCCTAAATGTTAAAGCAACTTACTTCAATGTGTGGGATTTTACTGATGACTGATCCTTCTTTGATGCGTTTGATGAATGCGTATCCAGCACCGTTGTCTGTTATTGTCAATCCTAACGCCTCTTCATCTTTTGTCAATTCCACTTCTTTGGGTCTACCTAGAAGCAAGTTAAATTTTTTTGAATTTTAGTCATTAATTGCTGAAAATATTTATATAAAGTTGATAGTCAAATTTGATTGTTACCTTTCTTATGTGCAAATATGAAGTCTTCGAGGCCAATTTGTCCCGCCAGTAATTGTTTCATATCCGGTCTGTATGTGTTCAATGTGCAAAACAAAATCTGCAAATTAAAACCAAAAACCATTACTAATTTAGATCTTTGTAGTCTGATGGCGGAAGAATTTTAGCAAAATTAAATAATTATCAATTTAAATGTGTATCCACTAAAATTTGTAATATTTACACATTGTTTAAACAATTGCCCAAGATATACATACTTATGTATGATAATCATTCAAGTTAATAGATGAATAATAAATTTCCAGTATTTCTAAAATGTTGTACATTCTTGAGATAATTTAATTACCGACAAATAAACAATAATAACATTCTTAAAGCAAGACACATTTATGTACAATGCAATAAACACCTTATTAATCATAAGGAATGTTCTGATTCTTCTGAGAATCAAACCAATTCTAACTAATTAGTCATGAAAAGATGAATAAAAACAAGTTTAATTGATAATACAGCAAGTATTTGCACGTATTTTCTCAAAATATTATAACATTATTATATTTCTCATAAATTTCTTTCAGTTTCACTCGCAATCAATAAATTTCAACTTTACAAGTATAACTTTAGGCAACCAAATAAACACACAGTTATAAATACTTTCATATTGTTTGAATTATTTGGCTAAATACATACTGCAAGTTATGAATAACAAATTAATTTACGAATCAACTAATGTTAAAGTTTTCAAATCTTCTGCATAACAAAAAGCTATTCGTCTGCGATTATATTTAATAAACTAATAACAATATTGTACGTGAGGCTGCATGTAGAGAACATACTGAAATGGATTTCCGGCTTGAGCATTCACCATGTTTCCTGTCACATCCCGTTGAATGTCACAACCAGCCGACATAATCACACATATTTCGCATGGACATATTTTTCAAATGTATATTACGGCTGTGCTTTTCAAAGCTACTCATCAAGGATTTAAATTCTGCTTCTTCAGCACATAGAGTCTTCGAATGAGTTTGAGTCAAGGAAGTTTATTAGATCGATAGCAGATGTTCACCCGGTGCACATGCATTCGGATTTAATTAGTCGCCTTATTCATTAGTGAATCGTTGATTGCTTCAGTAATTTTCAATTGCGCATACTGTGAGTACCGAAAAGTTGCAATTAAATTTTCACATAACATTGAAACTGAAATATGTCATGGGGAACTAATTTCAACCGAAATATGGTAATGAGAAAAGATTGGCTAAACTGCTACATCAAATTGTTTCATAACATTTGTTCAATTCATAGATCGTTAATTTCAAATGTCTGTAATTTGTACCACTCAACTAAAACTGAATTAAGATATGCATATTAGAATAATGAATAATTTAATTTTTGAATTTCGTATTTTGATGTAAAACGAAAATCGTTACTAAGAGGAATATTAAATTTATTTTAGGAAGCATTGAAATTGTTGAAATCTCCCATCATAAAATCGCCACAAACATTTGTGCTGTTTGTAAACAACGCTAATTACACTAATTCATCACACATTTTTGCAGACAACTGTTGACAAGCTAGCATGTTCTTATATGCTACTTCAAACATGAATATTATATACATAAATTATGTTAGCTTTAAAAATAACTGGATTTTAACGACGTTTTTTTATTGGGATCACCCAGTATGATTACAAAAAGATAATGCGATCGATGTGAATGACCGTCACATCGAAGTCAGTTCCTCATTTCTTCTGCGATTCTCATTGGTTTTGCATGATTTCACAATCGGGTATAATTGAAATAACAATCCAGTAAGATATCAAGGGAGCAGTCAACATCTGTTCCTTAGTTCAACCTGGATTGGTACGAATTAAACAAAAAAGCGAAACTAAAGTCAAGAAGTAAATCCTAATTAATTTTGTTTTTACTCAACAGGTGTGACTCTAATTTGCAGTGTGCAATTAGTGCATAGTAATTGTAACTAAACATAACAGACACGCATCCAAATTAAGTCAAGTGAAGTTTTTCTATTCTGTTTACATTGTTCGATACTTTTTCTAGTGCATTATTCCTTTGTAGTTGATACCTGTGCATTATTGATGAAAACGTGCAGAAAGTTTTATTTGAATATTTTAGTTAAGAAAATTTCATAGAAGTTGAATATTTATATTGGAAATTTGCAAATTGATTGCATTGGTTTACAATTTTGTGTGAATTTTGCTTATTGCATTTACGTTAATTTTGTAATAATTTGGTACATTAAATAATATGCATATTAATATCGTTTTTGAAATTTCCAAAAAACTAGTTTTATTGTATACGGCTTTGAAGACACCGGGTTACTCGCTTGATCGAGCATCGAATTTCGACTCTTCTAAGGTGGTTTTAAAACATATCTCGAATAAATAAAGATGTTAAGAAGCGAAAATTGTTACAAAAAATTCAAGATACTCAATAAATCATTTAAATTGATTTACAACAATATTCAAAAGTCTGTCAGATCAATTTTAGGCAAGTTTCTTTATACATTTCAAAACCACTTCTTATAGTTTATTATCTGTTGCAAAATCACTTGCAAACCTGTATTCTAATTTTGCTAATGACAACTCAATATCTTTTTTTAAGATACAGTAATTTGAAGTAATTTTCCAATTGCGTCTTTAGTCAAATAATTTCTGTTAAATTAAAAAAAAAATATGTTTAGAAGACCTTAAAAAAGTTTTATTGAATTACAAACATCTCTTCCGCAAGAATTAAATTTTTCCCGTGAAAACACATGACTTTGTATTGTACTTTGTTTCACAAACATGGAGAATAAAAATACCATGGCCTGAAATGCCATTTGAAAGTTGTAAACAATGAGTTTCATTGCGTTTTTTTGCCGTACAAATCCGCAAAACATGACCGAAACGCTTTGTCATGGATTTCTTTCCAATTAATTCACTTCTTGCTTTTTATTGCCAGCATGGAGATGTTTAAATGTCCCATGTTTCAACACTTTATGCGATTAATTGCGTTCATGCTACATGTATATGAATGGAACAAACTTAAAACATTGCACTCATTTACTATTTATCTGTATTATCAGATTATACTTTATAGCTTAGATTATAAGATAAGTGAAGGGATAATGCGTGCAAATGCGTGTACATAGTTTATTTCTGATTCATCGAAATATCCATTCAAGTAACTTTAGGAGCTTATTTATCAATTTGTAATATAATGTAAATTATTATGCATAAGAATTCTCTTTTAGTTTCTGAATTAAAAAAGCGTGAAATTATCGTGAAATTTTTAAATTAGTATCTCAACTACATGATTTTCTCGAGTAAACAAATAAATCAATCGGCTAAAACTTTAATTATTTGAAAATACCAATTAAAAGTAACAAAAGCAGAAAATGATGAATTTAAACACTAGGGATTTTTCTAAGCCTTGTAATTACATAAAATTTTCTACCTAACTAGCAAACCATAAACCATACTCAAGCAAAGCAACAACTTTCTTCTAAGCATCTAAAACAAAATATAATGCATAGACGCGTCTCAAACTGAAGGTTGTTCACAATCAGACCAATTGGCAATTGCTATATCGCGATTTAAATGCCATAGTTTGTCTCCCACTAAAGGTAAAAGTTCAGCAGTTGCTTTCGCATGTATTTTATCCTTGTAGCACGATTCGCCGCGAAATGCTACAATAACATTTTAGAGTTCAACATGAATTATTCGATTTCTAAATGTCGTGGGTCTTGCAACCAATTTGAAGCACTATATCTAGAGATTTGCACTGAAAGAGATTACCTCGCTCGCAGGAAAATCGAATTGATGCGCAATGCGCGCATACAACTCCTTCACGTTGGAGAATCCGGAAACGAAGACGGTTGGCGAACCGTGCGCCAATTGGCAATGAAAAACCAAATCGGTGCCTTTGACGCCATTGCTTGGCGCTTGCTGAAGATGCGGCTGCACTTTACGCTGATTGTTGTTCTCGATGGAGTTGTCCAACACGTCGGCCGCCGGCGGAGCGGTCGGCTTCTGCCTGTTCTTCCTGAACATTGTGTCTCCTCCCGGAAACCTGATGCACCGATGCTGCAGTGGAATTTCACCCAATTGCACTCAGCGACCGCGCGAGTAGATTTATCACTTTATCGTTGGATTAATATCGATTGAATGTGGCGTAAGAAAAGCGAATATTATCGGCGCGTTTGTTTATCTACAACCTGTAATTGCGTTATCACTGCTCGAACGAACGGAGGAGTCAGAGGAGAAACGCGCTCATATCGCACCTACATGTGTGTTATTTTACATGTTTTTCACAAAGCAATTACGATGTGCAAATGAATAAGTACACCTACGAGCTACAAGCATAGTTCGCTTAGACTTTAAAACGCGAGACGACGACGCGCAACGAACACGTACACGTCGAATGTCGGCTCGTTCGACAATGATGACCGACCATCACGAGTTCAACACAACCGCACACGATTGTGGTGCAACACGCGAGCAACGCGAAGCAGTTTCGCTGAAGTTGCTGCGACCAACCAGGCTATCGCCAGGTGTAATTCGCCTCCAATTGCCCCGTCCACCTGTTCCCCGCTGAAGCTGCTTCCACGGCGCTCCATAATCGCTGATAATTCAAACATACGTTGCCGCTTTATACATTTTTATCTACGTGCTGCCTTACAACCTGCCTTACTCAGCAATATTACTTACATTTCACTCGCTTTTTGTTTCATTGTATTTTAAATTTGATTTATACATCAATCATCTTGAACATTCATAGACTTTTATTATTGAAATACTTGAAAGTGAAATTGTTCACAGAATTCACTTTTACTTTGCATATAAAATATACAATTTTATATGTAGAGACATAGAATAACATTTAACAGTTCTTAGATAAAATTCATAAATATGCATTTACAACCCTTCAGAAGAAACTTTTATGGGCACATATTTTACTTATTTAATATTGTTAATCAAGGAACAATTTTCTGACTAAAAGTCACACATCACACATGTTTTACTGAACATAACATTTGTTTTACATAATTTGGACTAGTTACATAATACTTAACAGTATCATCATGGTCTCTTGCGATTTTTAAGTCATTACAACTGGTTTCCATGTCCTAAATGTCTTTCCCAGTTGGAAATGTTATATTTGTTATTAGGAATCACACTTTACTAAAAATAAAACAAAAAAAAATTAGCAAAAATGAAATAAAAAAATAAGAAAAGTAAGTGAATCATTGCCATTGAGCAATTAACAACAAACTTAAGTAAATACTTGAAAGGCAAGCAAATTAATGTGTTAATGGCTCTATTCTTTCATAATCATTGTAATAATTATACCTGTTCTCTAGAGCCTGCTCACGATGCTTGATATAAGACAGGAACACATTGTACACCATTGTTACAAAGTTAATGTACAAAACCTGGTATTGGACTGGTAGAAAATAAAAATTAATAAACTGTGTTGGTGGCCAGACACTCCAATCAATCTGTAATCAAACAAAAATACAATCAGATATGCAGAAAACTTTAATTAAGACATTGAAATTAAAACAAATAATAACATACCAGATAAACCTCAACAAATTTGCCATTAATTTCATGAGTGCATTCAGCTAATTTCTTCTTCTCACATAAACCCATTCCATAAAAAAACCATGCTATGCACACAGGTGACATTATCAACTGATCAAGTAGAATCTTCTTTGTGATTGAGAACAAGTTCCTTTTTGGTAAGTAGCTGTCCAGGTACTTGTAAAAATAATGATGGAGTGGTCCCATTGTAAGGCCCACTACAAACATTCTAGCTACAAATGATAACTGTTATAATTTGCCATTTAATTGACAACAAAACACATATTCTCACCTAATCTTCCCCAATCATATCTCTCTGCAAGCATATGTCTTCTATATTCAATCTCTTGCTGCATAAAATCTCCAATGCCCATCAATACACCTGAGGTAACTGTATTTGTAACAAATAAATACTTTCCAAATACTTCATTGAAGAGTGCTCCTCCAGGTATATCTGTTGATATCTTAGGCACTTGTCGATATGCCTCACCTTTCAGGCTGCGAATAAATTTAATTGGAGGCAATTTTGACCGAAGAAGTCTGAACATTTTGCTTGTATTAATGCAAAAATTCGCTTGTGAAAATGGAAATTTTTTTGTTTTAGATTATGTACTAATTTATATATAGTTGCAAACTATTTCAATTATTATACCGATACTAAATAATTTAACGAGAATCCATGTTGGTTGCTAATATCTGGCCCAATTCTGCCCAATTGAGCCCTACACTTATTAATATAAACAGCTGATAGAGCTCACAGCAGAAACATATGTGACAATTGTGTCACATGTTTCCTGCAGTCAGTTTCTCCCTCCAAGGTTGCAGATTAACAATTATATTATTTATGCTAATAACGTGAACGGAAAAATAACGGCGTTGTTTTTCAGCTCACTTTGTTGTTTTCCAACCAATTGACAAATTCATCCACACTCCAATTATGAGTAGGTATAACTTTCATATTTTGTTATTATTTTTTGTGAAGACTGCTTGTCAGGCTAAGGTTATAAGGGATGCTAATGAAATTTGAATGTCTAACTGGTGCAGGAAAGCTTGTGAAAGGGGCAGAGAAACAAGGGTTGAGGAACTAGTTGTGAGATGAATAATTATTTTATTGTTTTTCTTGTTATGGAATCTTCAACCTGTTCAAGGAATTTGAAGCAATGGACATAATGGAATCTTCACCATGCTGAATAAGTTCCTGCTGCTCACAAAGTGTGAAACAGCTGCAGGTTTCTAAGTTATTGGAAAACTTTAGGCAGGTATAAATATTTCAGTGCAATTACTCAGGTATTTGGTAAACGATTGATTCTGTTACATACAATATGTAAACACATGTTATATTATTTTTATTTTTGCAGAATTTGTAACTATGGCTGGAGCTGGAGTTGCTATTATATATGTATAGGAGCAACTTTAGGCAGCATTGGTCATTTTGCTGCAATTATTATTAAGGTACTTTGTAAACAATTTAATCTCTACTACTGCACATTTTGGCTTGATTATTTCCTTGGTTATGCTTGTGATTAGAACTAAATCGTGGAGGGAGTATAATCATACATTACTCCCTCGCATGTATAGTCGATCCGATTCGGGTTGGTTTTATGACCACCCCTTAGCTAAGTTTTAAACCGCGGGTGTAAAGTCTTACTTTATTCCCCCTTGATTATGACGGGGTACGACTGTAGTTCTAGTTGACATTGAAACCACGCCATTTTTTTCAGGTTACAATATTCGATTGCAGTTATGCAAGTGAAGAAGTGAACAAATATCTCTATCATATGGTCTTTTTATAAAATAATTCACTGTTGGAGTCTTTACTACATGTAAATTGATATAGCAGAGCACATTTTGAAACCATCACCCAAAGGTGCTTGCTACATGTTCCCATGGAAGTGAACGATCAATTCATTTCAATGGAACAAACATTTCATTTTATATCTTGTTACAGAACCTGCAGCAGCCAAGCAGCCATGGGTGGCTTGAAACCTAAATTTATTAGTTCTTCTTGTGGATGCTAATTGTATTGTATAATTCCTGTAAGTGTGATAGATGAATACAGAATTTGCAAGCATTGTAATGGATTTGATCACATGTTGGAATATGTATGGTTTGAGTCCCCATTGTATATTGGAGGAACTTGATGCAGTATTTGACATTTCATAGTAATTATTAAGGTATTTTGTAAACAATTTAATCTTGTAGATTCAGTATGTGAATGCATGTCTTATTATTTTTATTTTTACAGAATCTATGATTGTGGCTGGGATCACCATTGTATACTGGTGGAACTTCAGGCCGCATTGGACATTTCGCTGCAATTATTAAGGTATTTTGTAAACAATTTAATCTTGTTCATTCATTATGTGAACACATTTCTTATTATTTTTATTTTTGCAAAATTTCCGAGTATGGCTTGAGTCGCCATTGCATACTGGGGCAAGTTTGGACAACGTTGGACATGTCGCTGCAATTATAAGGGTATTTTGTAAATAATAACCTTTTACGTTAAATATATGAACACATGTTTTATTATTTTTATTTTTGCAGAATTTCCGAGTATGGCTCGAGTCACCATTGCATATTGGAGCAACTTTAGGCGGCGTTGGACATGTCGCTGCAATTATCAAGGTATTTTGTAGATAATTTAATCTTGAACATTTTGTATGTGAACACATGTCTTATTATTTTAATTTTTACAGAATCTATGATTATGGCTGGGATCACCATTGTATACTGGAGGAACTTCGGTCCGCATTGGACATTTCGCTGCAATTATTAAGGTATTTTGTAAACCATTTAATCTTGTTCATTCAGTATGTGAATGCATGTCTTATTATTTTTATTTTTACAGAATCTATGATTGTGGCTGGGATCACCATTGTATACTGGTGGAACTTCAGGCCGCA
>JARJDZ010004420.1:0-18834 GCA_030264555.1 Aleochara sp. GC000083 | reverse complement strand
GATAGTCACTGGCAGAAAGACTCAGGTCGGTAGCCGGTTTCGCTACAAATAGTTATATTTATAAACTGTCATATATAACAATGTAAAATATGCGAAACAAATGTTCTAATTATTATTAATAACTCTCAGCATTATTAGAATATTGAGTAGTTTTTTGTGTGCAAATTTTTAAGAGAATTTACAGAAATATCGAGATCTATGAATTTATGTTTTAAATATTGATTAAATTAATTTTAGGAACCATTAATTTTTTCTATGTGGGGATTATCCATTAATTTAATTTCAAATTTTAACAAAGTTTTCTATGAAGAGCAAAATAATTTTGAATCTACTAAAATTTTAGTTTTAAATTCTTGATTATATTACTTTAAAATTTGATCATGTATTATTATTTTCAAAAAAATTCTGCTTGTAAAATTTGAATGTTCGTTCCAGAAATGGACGGACATTTGCTTCAGTTATCCTTCCAAAATCTCAATTAATTTATGATCGAAGGCTTCATATTGAAAATGTACTTTAACTCTTCAATATCCAGAATTAAAAATCTTGGATCAAACAATTTTTCATAAACTGAATAGATCACACAAAAAGAACTTTTAAAAATTCATCTCTTCATGTCATCATTTAGCCCATAATAGGAATATTCCTGGCAGAAAAACGGGATACTTGATGTCGGCATATCACTGAATGTGATTGTGTCTCTATCTGCTAATGCACCACAAACCTCTACCTCTACCTCTGCACAATAGATCACATCGCATTGTGCGATCTGGTCGCGAATTGTAGGTGTAAGCCCCATTCGCATGTATGGGGACCATCCTCATAGAGACCAGTCTGCAGATCTTTATACGTGCGCATTGTTCGCATTTACATGGCTCTGTGTGCTCGAGAAGATATTTCCGCATGCGAGTGTGTATAAATTCACGACTGGATGCTTTTAACGTACTAAAAATAAAGCCGCATTACGAGCATTGGCTGGCTCCATTGCCACCTTCTGCTTCTTTTTTTCACATTCTCCCGCATTCGGGCGCCTCTTCTCCACCACCGATGCACTTCAAAGTGGATTATCTCTGGTGCCTCGGCCCAAAATGCTCTCCTCGAATTATTATTCGAATTGCTTGCATCGGCGGTTTCGGAACGGAATAGAAAGACAAAAGGAATGGAAGAGAAATTTCGAGGAAAGGTGGCGCCATTGTGGTAGAAAAAAGTTGAAGCATTCTCTTATAGGTGAATACTAAACAGCGAACAATGAAAATATATAGCAAAATATATTGGTAAATTAGTTAATACTATTTATTTATTTGATTTTTTTAATGGAAATATTAACTCAATAACGTTTTTGAAAACTTGGAAAATGTCGTTTTAATTATTCAAATCGGTCCAGTAGTTTCCGAGATATGAAGTAAGGTTCCATAAAAAATTGCCGCCCCCGAAACGTTTATGGGGCTCCCACCGTAAGCATGGAATCATTGAGCATTATCCCTTAACCTTTTTATGTGTTTAATCCATTATTCTAATATTTAATCGAAAGTCGTTTTGTTTAAAGGATTCGTTTTGATTTAAATTTAAATTGCCGCCCCCCAATTATTATGGAGGTAGTGGAGGTTTTATTTCCAGTCATATTACCTGTACATTACGTACATTGTTATCATATCCTGGGAAAGTTGTTTTTTTTTTGAAAAATTAATATTTTTGATTTACATTTTTTCTGCCGCCTGCTTGCATGTTGCAGCTATACCACCCCTGAAACAATTTCCATCTCGTCTTATGTGATATGTATACCAAATTTGATCAACATTTAATAAAAATGCCTATCAAATTTCTTAGATTTTTTACTTTGTGTTCATAGTAAACTGCCGCCCCCGGTCATTTCACAAAACCTCCGCCCCTAATATATTAATCATCGTCATATTATTAGTTTATATTTCAAATTTGGTGAAAATCGGTCGAGTTGTTATCGAGAAAATCCATTAGGAACTTGAGAAAATCAATTATTAACATTTATAAATATTATTAATTTATGAACAAATTGATTCTCGATGTTGCAAATCTCTAAATATGTTCATAAATATATAATAAACAAATCCTGAAAATTTGAAAATGTTTGGATTATTCGTTTCCGAGATATTGATGAAAATGTGAGAAGAGAAAATATCATTTTGAATCAATTTCATTTTTTTCGTGCCGCTTAAGGTAGTTGCTAAGGACGACAGAATTCAGGATTTTTAACCTTAGCAACCGCAATGTAAATCAAATGGGAGCCGCCATCATGGATTTTCAAGCCTATGTTTCCGGTATTAAGTTAGTGTTCTGTGCCTGGCAATTGAAAGAGCTAATGTAAATTTCCATAAGATTTGTTTTCAATGTAATTTGAAAACTACTGGACCAATTTTGATGATTAAAAAAGCATTTTAAAGGGGATGAATTGATCTTTTACTTCACAGAATTTGATTTTTCAAAAACCCCGTCATATTAATTAATAAATTAATATCATTTTAATGCGAAATTTGAAATGTACGTCACAGTGAAATTTCTATAACTTCAAAACTAATAAAGATATCGACTTGATTTTTTCACAGTTTGAAACATAATGAATTGTAATTTATAATTCTAGAATTTTAATCATATAGAATTTTTATAAATTGTCAACAACAATTTTAAAATGCTCTTGGTTTAATTTTTCAATCAGATTTGAATGCAATATTTCGTGCAAATTTTAATTGACATCTTTCGATGAAAATTGCGCACGACGATTTCACTTGAGCGACTGCTCACTTTTAGATTGATCTCAATGATTCCATTCGTTCTATTCGCTCGATTAAATTCGAAACACTCGACAGTTCGGGGCGTGCAACAAATGTTGCAATTTGGGGCGCGTGCACATTGCACGAACGACGTGCGAGCACTTTAAATGTGCGAGGACTATTGAAAAATCAGATGATTGCTTATTGCCGATGACTTCTTCGCCGCCGCCATCACCGCCTCCTTCAATGCGTGCCACGCGTCGCTTCAATGCATGCGCCAAAATATAATAGTGGGTGCACTATGAGTTTAATCACTCTCAACAAGTTAATGAGAGTTTGGGGTGTGGGTGGATCACTCAAGGGGAGGTTGCAAATTAAAGTGCAATTTTACAATGGGAAACGAAAATTTGCATAGGGGCTTAGGAGAACAATGAAAGCAATAATCTGCAATATCTTTTAGAATATTATTTGCAGATTAGTAATATTTCTTTAATATCTTTTAAAAATACTACTACTCAGATTTTTTTCATATGGAAAATTAGGACATTTCAATTTGGATTTTTAGAGCTAAACATTTTCAACAACCTGTTGGGTTGATATTTGTCTGTAATATTTAAAAATTCTATAATAGGAGATCCTACTTTGTGAAATATTTACACCACTTTATAGTTTGAACTTCTAGAAAAAAATTTCGGCGATATTGCATTCAATAATGCAACTTAAAAATAAACACGAGACAACAAAAACTGAAAATTGAACCTAAAATATCAGTTACCCAAAATTGTGCTTTCCACATTTTAAATTTTGGATATTGCTCATACTAAAAATGCATCTTTATCGATTTCTTCGTACATTTCCCTCCTCGAATTTTCCATTCTTTTTTTTGTTCGCACATTGTACATTCAACGTTTTTATTCTTTCAGATTTTCCATGGACGTATTCGAACCACTCCAACTCCAGGGTGTGCGACTTCCTCTCGCAATAATATTCGCGTCGACGCCGAAGCTGGTGCAAACGGATGATGACGCGCGCGGCGGGGGTGAAAGAAAATCGGGCCCAATATTTCCCTCTTCTTCGCCGCCTCTTTTCTCTGCGCTGCCGCCGACATCAACATTGAGTACGCTCGATGCTTTTAGCACGCAGCACAAATAATAAATGGATTTCGGTCGACGGTTGTGTACGTATGCATGTACGCATTTGGGGGCGGCTGGTGGCGGTGGCAATGGCGGCAATGGCGGCGACGCGCACCCATCGAATGAATAAAGTGAATGGAAACGAAAAGCGAAAATACGTGCGCTGCGATAGCTTCCTTCTTTCCGTCCATAATGACTTGATTTATTATCCGCGAGCGCATATTTTCCATCCTCTCAAAAACGACATAAACGAATCTCTCCTTTATATCCGAACCCAACTTGATAAATAATGCTCTATTAGCGGCAAATATTATAAATCCTTGTATCTTTTTCAGATACGTGACAAATGTGGTTGTTTCCATTATGGAACTCTTTGTATCTTATCTTGAACTTTGACCACTTTTGTCCATTTTGTGAATATCTTTTATATTACCATGAAACACCAAAACTTTTTTGAGTTGCAATGGTAATTAAATTTTAAGAATTTGCAGAATTTGTAATCTTGTATGAACTGATGGCAAATTTACCTTTTCTCTCAGATATTATGAAAAATTTAATAATTTGGGATAATTTAAAAACAATGGTGCTAAATAAAAACCTAAATTTAAAAACTAAAACCTGAAAGATTGCAAAACTCATTTTCTACATCTTATCCAATAGTAGTTCAGAAAGAATATTATGCAATTGTAATTAAGCTAGCAGCAAATATAATTCATAATTGTTTTATATAATTCAGTTCGCAAAAATGGCAATTCAGATTTGGTAAATATAATTGAGAAAGCATAAGTTTAATATCAGAATCTATTAAATGTATTTCAGATAAATAATATCAGAATATTGATAACTTATTCAATGAAATCTGGCTTTCTGAATTTCAAATGACAATTTCTGAATTACATTTCATAAATCTGAATTAATTTATAGTATTATGAATTAAAAGTGGCGTTTTCTGGATTATAATTTACAAATTGGAAATTCATTTGAAACTTTTTAATTTCATTTGACAAATTTGAATTACATTTGTCTTTTTCTGAAATTAAGTGCACAAAACTTCTTCAGTACTTCTTGCCAAAATAAATTTAGAAAAAAAAATAAACATCATATAAAACAGTTTTGAAGAATTGGAAATTTATAAATTGATCAAAATCTTGAATGTAAAATAAAATATCAAAATTCAACAAAGGAGAAAAAAAAACGCAAACAATTTATCCATTAAGATTTCATTATTGAAATATTTTAATTATAAAACCCAATAATAATAAAACATCACTCCGTTGACTTTATTACAAATTACTTACTAATTAATCATATAAAAATGAAAGAATTTCCTTTTAACTTTTCCCATAACATTTTCTATTCTCATTACATTTTAATTAACATATTCCACCTGCATTAACGTGAAATAAAGGAAGGAATGACCATTTATATTCATTGAGATTCGTGCAATACTTACCGGAAACAAGAACATTTTTGTCGGTTCCACTTGCACATCTCTTGTCTTCGACAGCTTCAGGTGTCTTTTACATTCTTTGTTTCCCATCACAAAATTTTTCGTTGAACTACCTGTTAAAATTCCTATTCAATACCTTCAGAATTATGCAGGTAGGTTCTGAGCGAAAACACTTAAAAGTCAAGCGGTTAAACTATCGGAATTACTATTTAAAATTATGACGAACAATAAACGAACATGATGCAGGGGATAATTAATTCATATCCACCCAAGAACAAGTGCAATAATTTTCTTTGGGGTTCCCCTAAGAAAACGATTCCATCATTAGTTAGTGATAGTAAGAAGTACACCTGGAAAACTTTCAGTTGATTATTGAAGGCGTGGGAATTACAAGAAGTATGTAGAAGTATGTAGAAGTAAAGAAACTTTACGACTTAAGTCACTTTATTTGTGAATAGGAAGTGAATTAGAATGCGAGGAAGTGACTTAAACTTGCACTTGTGTTTCTTGTATTTGTAGGAAGTTCACATGCGGGTCATGCAAATACAACAAGTGTTCAACAAGTTCTTTCAGAATTTGTACTTTAAATGACTTAAGTAAATGAGTTTAATGATTTCAAGAATATCCCAAACATGCACTTGCATTTGAAATATTCGTTAAAAATAAACCTGAAAATTAAACTTTTAATTAAAAAAAGGTTGGAAAATTCTAAATAATTTTTGGAAATTATTATATTGTATTATATTAAATTATATATTATTATAAATACAGAAAAGCTATAAAATCATAATTGATATTCACAGATAATAAATTGATTGCTATCATTTGATCAGCCTCAACCCACAAGAACAATCATCATGATGCATTATCAAGCACTGCATGAAGCTTACCAAACTTGGGGTAAGATTTGTTCTCGAAAGTAAGTAATAGTAAACGATAGCAGAGAACCCCTCGGATCATATTCAAGCACACAATCACATCGAATGCATTTAATGCATCTAATCATCCATCCATGCTATGCACTAGCACTCTGCACTTGCCCAATGAGTATACTTGCTCGCAACGTGGAACCCAAACCGAACAGAAGTTCGCTTGCATAATATTATCTAACTTATCCGCCCATCTACATATGTCCTACACATGGATTTTATTTATTAGCACGATCCTCATGAATATATTGATGTAATAAGCGAAAGTGATTTTGCACTTTTTCGAATTTTTTCCCCATATGAGGGAAATCCTAAATTCTACTATTTTGCAGCAAATTTTGTAGACATATTGATGATTGATTATTGATTATTATATTTTACAATTTTACTTACTTAAACCTAAACTATTTTAACTTTTAATTGTTTAATTCTCACTATGAAAAAGTTTGGAAAAGTTTTTGTATTGAGTACTAGAATGTAATTTAAAACTTTCAGTTGTTATTGATAAATTAGTTTGTCATCACAATTATTGATCAGACAAGGTCAATGGACGATTGTCACGACATGAAGTTTCACGAAGAGTTGTTGGCCATTGGCGTTGAATTCAGGCAAGCAGTGAGCGAAACTTTAATCAGACTAATGCACTCTTGGAATTAACACCCTTGGCCCTTGGTTACAAACCCTTTTCGAGTGAGTTTCCAACAGTGTTTCTGTTTCCTCATGGTACACTTTCATTTTCGTTTCACGAGAATCAAACTTTTTATTTTGTCTCATTTCTTTTTACTCTCATTGTTTCAAAGAAATCGAATCTATCCAAAATAGATAGAAGCTTTTACATTTTAAGGATAATTTCTTAAAAATTGTTGAATTCAAAATTAAAAATTGTTACCATGTAATAGCAAATAACATCACGATCATCAAAATTTTGTTTGATAAGCTTGTTATATTACAAAAATAACAAAAATGTACTACTTCACAAGTTGTCATCTATTTTACTCTCTAGTGAAATAAAAGATGTATTCTCACTCGTGTAATAAAGTAATATTTATTTTGTCTGTACTCAATTTTACACACTAAAGAAGATGAAAAATGAAATTATTACAAGCCCAACGTCAAAAAGAAATTTTGACATCAACTGGAATTAATTTATTTACACAAACAAACCTGTAAATCAAAGAAATGAAACGGCACTCTCTTTAAAGCTTGCCCGCACGTGATTTAAGCTCTTCGACCGGCTTGTTTCTTCCATTCATTCGTCCTTTGTGCACGTTTGGCTCGTTTCGTAGATCTTTAGGACTCGCGTTGGGTTTGCGTGCTTCTTGAGCATCGAGGCATCAAAGCGCCGGCAACTAAGGAGCGTTTTGCGGCGACTCCTCCGCCGGGAAATCTGGCTAAAAGGACTTGCGCGCACGCATCCGCCGATTTTCGGAGATTTCATTAGGTTAGTTTTCCATCGTGTTTCATTCCACGTTGCTGCTTGCAACATGCGGCGCTGTGGTCCGGCCCTTTCTTGTCCTCGGTTGAAAGGATCTCCTGCCTCTTAAACAACAGGGTCCTTCGACCACGATGCACCCGACTTCAAAATCCCCGAATTTTCTGAGGCGATGCTGATATCAAAGGGCAATAGGGGCAAAACATCAAATTAACAAGTTGGATTTTTGAAGAGGTTGCTTTCGTTTAGGTTTGTAAGGTATATTGATTTAGTTAATAAATTAAATTTAAGGGGTGATGAGAAATGATAAAAAAGTGGCTTTGAAGAATTTAGTAATTATTCTTCAATTAGAGATTGATTGTAATTATTGATGGTTACACAGGTGATGCCAGTTTTGCAAATTTGCAATAGTATTTTTAGCTGTATCGTCGATGACGCTTTATTTTTGAAGATGAATTGATACAATTTTTCAACAGACCAAAAATTCTAAATTTGGTATTTTAAATTGCGATGTTGATGTTTTTCAAGCTGCTGTATTTGATAACGTATTGTCATATAAAATAATGTTATTTTTGATATTTAAATATAGTGACTTACTTTAATGATAGAAAATTAAAAGACTGAAAAGATAAAAATTGGATACTTTTGACTTGAGTCGATATCAAAGAAATGAATTTTCCTAGAAAGTAATTAATTTAACCATTATTTTCTGAAATAAAATTAATTTATAAAATCAACTGAAATGACCAATAAAATACAAAATATTTCCTTTAATTATAAATATTATATGATTATATGATACCCACATTTTGATTTTAGAATCTCAACATCCGAACATTGAAAAATTGCATCGTATAGAAAACTTATGAACAACACTAAAAAATATGAGCAGCTATATAGTATGACTGCGGCGGTTTATTTCGGTGCAGGTCGTCTGAACAGCCGCCCCCGATGCAGGGTGGTTGCTTGTGGCTGTAGTCATGAACGTAGTAAGCACTCACTCATTCGCCACCCCCGTGGTTCGCCGCCGCCCGCTATCCATTACACATATTGCCTACTGCCGCCCCTTGCTCACATACAATACAGAGTTGGATTAAAAACTAAAAATTTGTAGAACCAACACTCTAGAGACGAAAAGTATCCTTTATCCAAAATTTTTCCATTGGTTTAAGAGCTGAAGAGTTGAAGAGATAATTTGTAATAATTATGTCATTTTCAATTTTATGTCATTTAAGTCACTAACTCTTTTCTATGAAGATACTGAATAATCGAAAAGAAAATTTCAAGAGTTGTTGGCTCACATTTTATCCTTGATAGATAATTTTTGAACTGTTCTTTTGATATGATCTCTTAGCAAATTTAAAACAAATAATGTAGTTTGTCGATATTTGATCATTGAAAAGTAATTTTCGAACTGTCTTTTGATATGATATCTAAGCAAAAATTAAATTAGCAGAATAGTCTACAATTTGTAATTTATGTGTCAATGAAGTCACCTAAACTTTTCCATGAAGATCCAGATCATACAACGTTACGATCCTGCATAATCCAAAAGAAAATTTTAATTGGAAAAAAATAATTATTGGACAACATATTATCCTTGAAAAATAATTTTAGAACTGCCTTTTTGGTATAATCTCTAAGTAAATTTGAAAAATAGATCTGTTGGCTAATATTTTATCTTTGAAAAATTATAATGATTTGTCCTTTTGACATGATTTCTAAGCAAAAATTTAAAATAACTTAAAAATGTTCAATTTGCAATTTGTGTTATTGAAGTCCCTAAAATTTTTCATGAAAAACTAAATAATTGATAGTTTTAGTTCTATAAACTCAAAAAATAGAAAAATGGAAAATTTGCAAATTGAAAAAAAAGAGGTTATGGTAAATATCCTTGAGTACGATTCTGTCCATTTAGTATGTACCCTTTTACCGCGATGAGATATCGATTGCAAACGTAGGCAGGAGGCCAGGAACAGGACGAACACCCCCTATATACCTACACCTATATAATCGCCTGACTTGTATATACGCACATCCAGGTTTATATAGGTACGGAAAGCCTGGACTCGTTGCAAGCGCAGGACGAAGTGAACGAACGAGCAGGCGGTGAAGAGTTGGTTGACGTAACATGAACCCAAATGGATGGAGGATACAGGAATTGGATGGGGGTGGGTGGTCCGACGCCGCCGCCGCCGACGCCACCGTCGCCGAGCAGGCTGTATATACCTGCCTTCCGCTTCCGGTGTGAACGTACATGTCGTCCTACATTGATGAAGGCTTGGTATTGGTTCCAAGCTGGGCTAGGAGTTTGTAGATGTCGCTTCAGGATTAGACAGGATAATGTCACTAGATACTATAAGTAACGCAATCCCTAGGCTAAAATTAGAGAGAGATATGTTAATTTTGCCCCAAAATGGCGGCAGTTGAAGTATGAAATACATGTCAAATTTAAATTTCGCGCCATGATTTTGCCCCAAAATGGCTGATGATTGCGGTAGTTATAGTATCTAGTGACTTTAAGACAGGATATGGTCATGTTGTAGACAATATTTTTTAGGTAATCAAATGGATAATTGATAATTACATTGAGTGGTAAAATTAATTATTAAATAGACAGGTTTTAAGTTTTGCAACTTCTAGGATTATTCCTGGTTTTGCGAATGGGTAAAAATCTTGTTGTTAAAGAAGTTTCGACATGAAATTAGAAAATAGTTTTTGAGTTTTTAGTTGAGAAATATCCTTGTTTTCTGGTAGTTTATAAGTTTGATAAGGACTCCTCAATACAAAAACAGCAAGACAATTTCAGATTTATCTTCGAGGACTGTCTTTGATTTTTCATAATTGCTAAGAATTTTCTGTATAAAGAAGTTTCAGTAACATCAACTAAATTACAGATTTCCTGACAGGAATGATCCTTATTTTTTGATAGTAACCAAGAATTATATTGTTAAAGAAGCCTAATGATAAGAAACTTTAACACAAAATCAACAAGTAAATTTATGATTATCTGACAAGAGTTATCCTAGTTTTATGCCAGTGTTCAATTTAATCCTGTTACTAATGAAAGTCTAACACAAAATTATTAAGCAAATATCAGATTTTCACTCAGAAATTATCCAGGTTTTGTACTAATTGACTAAGAATCCAGTTGCTAAAGAACATATCACAAGATTAGCAAATAAATTTCGGATTTGTTCAATGATTGTCTTTGTTTTCTTATAGGGCAAAACAATCCAGTTGCTAAAGAAGCTTCATCAGAAAATTATCAAATACATTTCTGATTTTCTGGCAAGAATGGTCTTAGTAATTAAATTTCTGATTCTAAACCTAGGATTATCCTTGTTTTCTGATACTGTCCAAAAATTAATTCTGTTACTAAAAAACATTAACACAAAATCAGTAAGTGAATTTCTGATTTTATTTTATCCTGTTGCTAAAGGACATAATAAAAATTAATTTTGGATTAAATAGTTGATTGAAGCGTTTGATTTTCAGGTAACCAAAATATGCCATAAGAAATTTTACAAAACCATTGTTCAAATAAGGGACAATCTTACAACTATCTTTTTACCAGGATAATCGTTAACAACCTAAATCTACCAATAATAGACCACCAAACTAACAAAACAAAATAATGTATCCTTTGGTGTTTCACCCTGATAACCTAACAAATAACCAAATAAAGCATCCTGTAACATCCAGAAGGAAGGAAAATAACCAACAACCAAGCAGTTCACAATAAAAGCGCTGCATTCACGTTTGGTGCAGACAACCCCCGAATGTTTGTTATGAAATTAGATACTGGATTGGGAACGAGTTGAATTTCCATTAGTATTGCCATTACTTTTCCTCCAGGTCTCCTAGGCACCTCCACCTTTCCCAGCTATGACAACGTATCATATAGCGCCGAAAACGCGAAAACCGTCGAAAATGAAAAACCCTTTCGGCGCTCGTTCCGTTCGTTGTTTATTTACGTTGCATGAACGTAACTAAATGCGTAGTTGTGAGTATACATGCGATACGATACAGCCAGTTGTGTATGAATTTACTTGTTTGTTCGTTGGGAAACTAAATCCTCTTGCTATTGTGCCCTCCAGCTCAGTATCAACAACTATGTTGAACGAAAATACATCCAACTAGAGCTGAATGTACAGAACAACAAGAATAAACCGAGTGATAAATGAATTTCCTTTGAATTTACAATTTCATATTAAAAAATGATATTTTATAAGTTCTTTTCAATGGTACATTTCAATGAATACTTAATTTTTAACTGAATATTAGTAATGCAAAATTAAAGGAAGGAACATTTTCAAATCAGGAAAAATATTTTAGTAATTTCTTTGATAAAGATGCCAAAATTGAGGATGTCTCCATTCATGAAACTTTCAACTGAAAATAAAGTTTAGTTACAAATTTTTCAATTTTATTTTCGCATTTGTTCATAGTCACTTTGGTATCCAGTAAAAAGAACAATATTCGTTGAAATGTTTCCGCATGTAAAGTAAAAAAATATGTATGGCCATGCCAATATTTATTTACTTCTGGGTATTCTGCATAGAATGCAAATTCATTTGTTGTTCCAATCTTGCTCCACGCAGAAAAAATGCATGGCAAAAAAAAGTACAAGCCATCGTTTTTCAAGTGGAATTCCTTTTTTTGCCAACAGGACTAGTATGTATACAACATATTTGTTCAGACAAAAAATATTTTCCCATGGATTCATGCGTTTGCTACATAACTACGAGCTTGTTCATTCATAGCGAATGCAAATTTTAATTTTAATGCATCCTGCAGGTAGCAAAAAAACTTGTGTACATATTTTCGCATTGAAATAGTTCATAAATGAAAGGCGCATCTGCGAAAATTCCTAATGCAAAAAATTCGCTGAAAAATGCCCGCGAATTACACACAAATGAAAGGGTCATTGTACGTAATTGCGAATGTCAAAAAATGGTCATAAATCTTTCCTTTCACACATTGCAATTTTTTGCTGGTCGGCCAATATTTTTGTTTTTTGTTGTTAGTGCCAAAACGACCAGTCAGAAAGCTGGAATCAAAGTGATTTACAGATTTTTCATGTTAAAACATCAATTTTCCTTTCGTTATGTTGCTAATTGGAGTCATTTTTAAAAATGCATTTGTTACTTTACACGAGGCATGCTATAAATTCCCATTAAATAGTTACACGATTTTGAAATAAAAAAAGGAAAAAAAAATATGCGAAATTACAATAAATAAAAATATATGAACGATAAATTCACTTCTATTACCAACTTCATTAACTTTTAGTAAATGAAAAGTACTTCTTTTTTCATTACATTCATTTGTGTTCGTTGATGTTGGAAATTATAAATAAATATATGATGACAGTTATAAATGGACGAAAAATTTGGTTAGTGACGAGCCGGGGAA
Organism: Aleochara sp. GC000083; assembly: GCA_030264555.1. NCBI lineage: Eukaryota > Metazoa > Arthropoda > Insecta > Coleoptera > Staphylinidae > Aleochara > Aleochara sp. GC000083. The sequence continues at coordinate 5,728 of JARJDZ010004420.1, read as the reverse complement.
AAACGTAAATGTAGGCGCTCGAAAATAAATCGAATGGAGTGCGTTAAATTTTTAATTTCCGGTCGAATAAAACGGTCGAAAAGTTAGCTGCATTCTAGGACGCTCGTCGATTCCGTTTCCACTCGTCATTGTCATGACAAGCGGCATTTGTTGAATAGTTTAAAATCGGCATCGATTTTCTTCCCATTTTCATTCGGTTCTTGACGCTTCCGCCCTCGAAAATGGAGGACCGACGCGTTTTCCATTGCAAAATGCCAGAATGCTAAAAATAGTTGCATTTTAAACACCATTTTTCATCACACTCAAGTTTATTCATTTAGCATTCATTTCGTTCCACCATATTTTGGAATTTCTTCATGATTGTCAAAAATATTTCAGATCAATGAGGTCAATCTAAAAAGCCATCTTTGATTTATGAAATAAATTATTAGCTATTCCATTAAAAACTTTTTCGTGTGGTACTTTTTGTTTTTCTGACTGGTTATTATTAAATTGTTAAATAAGCAGAAAATAAATTTTTAAAAAGTTCAAATCAGAATCACATTGCTATACAGATATCCACTTCTGAAAATGTTGGTAAATTTTCTTCATTTGGAAAATAAGTTGTTACTTTAATATGTATTTATAAACAATGAAAAAGGTTGTGACACATTCGACTGAAGAAGTCGAAGAAAATATATCTCCAATTTCGTTTTCGTTTCAACGCCTACGAAGACCATCGACAGAGAATACGAATGCAATGTCATTCAATATACTTAGGTCGCTTTTCCAAAATACATAACCGGCGTGGAAAATATGGGGTGCGCGAGGAGTGTAGGCATTAGAAACTAGATAGAGATATAGACGAAGAGTGTAAGTGCAGGCTCGTGGAGTTGCCCCAAAAGCCGGGGATGGCCCCCATGCTCTTAGCGCTAAGTGCTCGCGTTAATCTGCTTCCCTCAAATGTGCGTGTTGCTCCTCTCCTCTTCACCAAGTCCGGAAAAGCCACCCTCGATGTTATTCCGCGGATGCAACGAGTCCAGACGGGAGAAGAAGAAAGGCAGATGACAAGGAAGCCCGAATCTTCTTATGAGGGAAAAACAGCCATCCTCGTATTGTGTCGTCCTGCTTGCAGACTTCACCAGAAGGACCAGTTGGTTTTCCAAGCACAAAAGTGAGTTTGGTCCATGGGTTTGACAATTTCTACCAATAAATACAAATTACACAAAAAAAAAATTCAAACAAAATTTCACCTGAAAACAATATTCAACAACGATGTTGTTGGTTATGAAATCACTACTTGAGATTGTGTTGTAGAAAATTTAATAGCAAAAAGTATATTTATTCAATGACAAAAAATAATCATTACTACTCCTAGTATTAATCACATATTCAACAAAATCACAATGTTTAATGGTTTGCTAAAGCTGCCTATTATTTTTTTTCATTTTTTGTTTTCACCAGATCTGACAATGTACGCAACACGCGTTAATGAGTGAATGATTGAGCGCGAATGGGAAGTTGGAAAATAAACGCAGACGAGAATTTCGCACGCAGCATGTGCAAGAAGTAATTTAACGCAATCAATGCACCGACGAATGAAGAAATAAATTAGCGCTACGACGAGGATAATTTACGAGGCGACACGCGTCTTCATCACCCATGGAGGCTCAAAGGACGAAGACGACGAAATAGATGCAATAAACGCATGCGTGTGTGTATTTGCAAACGCGATTTATGCATTAATAAATAAATAAATCACCCATCAGACGGCGCGCGAATGAATGATATCGCGTGTTTGGCGAGATGACAAAACAAAAATGACGAAAAAGAAACGCACCTAAGTAACGACGAACGAAACAAACTATCTTATCACGAGTACGTATTAGTTAATTAGCGTGTAAATTAGCGTAATCTTAATTCAATTACGACGCGAGTGCCATTCGTATCGCAGCGAACGCATTTGGTAAAGGTTAGTTAGTGAATTGAGTATACGAGAGATAAATGATAATACTTAATAAATTTGGTTTTGTGACCTTCGTTCACTTCCTCCTGCTCCCTAACACACACTATGTATTTACCATTCGTAGAAAAATAGAATCCTTTTTGGTTGGGGTGTTTACTTGCAAAATCTTGTCCAAAAAATGGTGAGATTGTAGAATCTAATATGAAGATAACGTCGAATTAGTGCTTTAAAAGACGGACCAAACGGTTTGATTTTCCAGCATCAGACTGACGAAATTCTTCAAGAATCTGTAATTTGCAAAAATACAATATATTAAAAATAAATTTCAAAATTAGCTGAAAAAGAAATTTTAGTTGATGACTCTCGAGGAAGAGTTTATATACTTCATAGGAGAGCTCCTGGTTCAAAATTCCTGTCGTATGGGAATTTCCGACGGTGCAGGCCAAAAGAGTTGGGAACAGAATTGTTGAAAGGGCTTCCACGGAGAAATATGGCATTGGTAGCGAATCCAATTGTTGCAAAACGGATGGTGGTTGTCCACTCACTAACAGCATCTGCAACAAACAATTAAAAAAATTGGTAAAATATAAGCTGGAATTGTTGAATATTCACACACTGTAAAAAGAGGTCATTTCAAAAAATGATATGTTTTAATATACATTACATATACATTAAGTTCCAACATGTGACAAAAGTGAGCAATGCAATCTCGACACGCAATGTTTCTACCTTTAATTAACTATCCGTATTAATATTTGATAAGTATATTACGTTTTTCATTTAGTAATATGGTAAACACGAAATTGCCAAAGTATTTTCGATTTGTTATTAAATAAAGTTGTAATAAAGTCGTAATTTTATGAATCAAATTATTAGTTGCACGCTATATAGTAATAAAAGTTCAGGTACTTTTCTAATTACTTATTCGAAAGTCAATCAATTCAATCTTTAATTATAAAATACTTGAATGTTATATGATAAGTGAATGCTTCTGTATTTTATTCGAAGAAATATTGGTGAAAAAGTGCCAATTGAGTAAGATCAATTTCAAATATTGATTTTTTTCTCATTTGCAGTCATTGATGATGATTTTGTAATAATTTAGGTGTAATTTATGCAAAGACATGTTACTAATCAAAAAAAGTTGAAGTTCTTAATTCACTTGGTAATCAAACATTTTATAATATTGATGTTGGAATTTGAATTGTAAAAATCAATGTTCTTGGTTTAAATTAAAAAAATAAATAAAAATGCAATATTGATATAAATTGCATTCAAAGATATTTGTATATTCCTATTAACGAGTTTAAATGAAGACAAATGTTCAAAAATTCTGCATTTTGAAATATGAAAAATCAGTCATGAAAACATCATTTCCACCGTATAACAAGGAATTTTAAAATATCATATTCTTAGTTTTTCATTGATATATGCAGTCGAAGATATTTGCATATTCCTATCAAAAATCGATTAATGCAAATCAAAATATTGAATACACCGAACCAATAATCGCATCTTAAAAAAGGACAGCTTCTGTTAATGATTAAAATTCAGCGTCAACTTGCTAGTATTGCAAACACGTATAAACGAGAAATTCATTTCGATTTCAGGTCTCATCGAACGCTTCGAATTAAGTTCATAATTTCTGGAACAATTTTATACCTACTCCCAATTCTTCTTGCAACTTTTGGGTGTTATACAACTACTTTCCTGCGATTGTTATTATCCAGCTCGAAATTGATCTTAAACAAGAACAACAACCTTCTAAGGCTTAGAATTTAAGCAAATTTCAGCAAAAACCAACCGAAAACAAAAAACCACTCGAAAACACGACCAGGCATGGTATTGAAGAATTAGTTGAACTGAAGACCCGTATAACATGGGGAAGAAGTTGAAATAAAACAAAGCGACAATCAGAAGACTGGACACCATCGAGGAGACGCGTTTATCTCTTGCGCGTTCGAACGAACGAGGTGAGAGACTCGGCGCTCCGCATTCCTCGCGTCGCGCCGTCATTAAGATAGGGACGGCGCCACCGCCGACGACCTGGACGTACCATCACCATCGTGGGCACCATCTTCGTCTTCCTCTCCTACACGAAACGTGCACGTGGGGCCGCATCCTCTCGCCATACTTTATCCTCTATTATCAGGCATGCCTTTTACACGACCGGGTACAAAACGCGATTTGTTGCTGTTCGACTGTACCTCGAGCATGCTCAATCTCCACCGTAAAAGACAACAAGCAACAGGCATACAAAACATACCCAATTTGCGAACCGAGTAGATTTCCGGTCTGACCGAATGAACATACCTGATTTTCGTAATTCTCCACAGCAAAGTATCCGGTCACGTGGATCACCTGGTGCAGCAGATTATCATGCATATCCGTGGAGGAGGCGGCAGCAATGGACTCCTTACTGGCATGCGTCGGAATTGCCAATGTTGGCGATGCACAGCACCAAATCAGATGACTCGCGATGTGTCGAAATTGCAACGAGATGCCTTCAGCTCCCAATGCGTCCTGCAACAAACAAAACCGAATTAAAATGGTTGCTTTCGAGCAGCAAGTCTTTGTAAGCATTTGACGCTGTAATTAATACCCGAGAGGAATCTGATTCATTTCGAAAATCAACGCACAAAACACAATAATGGAAAATTAAAGAGAGGAAGTGTGTGTGGGACAAAGGCTCGAAACAAAATTGGCACTCTGTTGTTGGATGGAAAATTGACATGCTACCAAATTGGGGCTGCAAGTAGCAAGATAGAAGAGGCAAAGTTGCAAGCGAACTCAGAAGCGAGGCACTTAATTCAACTTAATTCAATTACAAGGCAGTAAACGCAGGACACGGCCGCGACCAAATAGAGAGAACCCGGCTGGGCTGATGAATAGGGCCATACTGGGGCATTGGCGGAGTCAGTCGGGATCGGTTTCAAGTTGATTAGCAAACAAGGGCAACTGTTCTGCACAGCAGCAGACGTGCAGACTCAATCAAACAACAAGCGAGGTTTGTTCATTGGATAGACGTACTTCTTGGCCTGGTCAGATGAAAGTAATGATGATATCGAGGGCAGGGCAGACGAAGGCCCTTAATTCAAACAAACATGCATTTTTATTGCGAATTATTGCACGCGTCGATTTTGAATTTGTTTATCTTTGCACACATCGGATTGTTCGTTCGTTCAGCCTCTGTGGTTTGACTACCGTGTGTGTTGTGGATGGAATGATCACAGATGATGGGTGTTTGTTTGTGGTCCCTGGTGGTCGAAAAGTAACTGGGACTGCTTGCACGCGACCAATCCCTCGGGAATGTCATTTATACCGCACGTGGTTCTGAGATACAAGTCGCACGCCTCTTCGTTCAAAATTTACAAGCANACGACGCAACAAATGAAACGTAGCTGTTGCTAGATGCAAACATGAGGTGAGCATCACCGGTGGTGATTGTCCTTCGACCCGTGGAGGTGAATCCGGTGGTAGCAGAGTGGCATACAGCATAGAGACAGCGCCCATGAGTTCGGTACCATGTAAGGTTCCAACCTGGAATCATAGATACATAGTGGCTGGTAATTGATATCGATTTTAGGTGGAAACAAGAGGTAGTACCAAATGTGTTGGGTCTGAATCTTCAGGACAATGATCGGCCAACGCGGCGAGGAATTCCAAGGCGGCCAGTAAGAAAGCGCATGCTGGAGGAATATCGTGGACGGCACTTCGCACGGCGAGACAGCATTTTGATAACTGTTCGACAACGCCGAGACACACAGCGAAACTGCAACAAAA
>JARJDZ010004419.1:0-28916 GCA_030264555.1 Aleochara sp. GC000083 | reverse complement strand
CGATTTTGTACAAATAAATTGACGTTTTGATGTAATCGACATTTGAATTGTATGATGCAACGAAGTTGACGACGCATCTTGGCCGTAATTGAACTAATTGACGTTTTGTAAGCGAGTGATTGCAAAAAATCATGCGGGAAAAAGTGGAAAAATACGAAAGTGGCATTCGTTGATGAATAGTTATGAAAGGAGGAACAACATCATTAATGATCGATCGATCGTGCATCGTTTATTGATCAGTCATTGATTATCCACCTTATAATCATTTATAATCATCTTTTATTTCCTGTGATTCTTTGATTTTTTTCACAAATGTTATCAGATTCAAATAATTTTCTCATGGCTTCAAGAAACTTCTTTCGTTTTTGTTTCTTATTCGTTTGGATTGAAAATCAATGACGTGAAATTGCGAGTTGTATTCGGAAGCACGTTCAACTTTTTACGATCGATTCGTAAATCGATAAATCGATTTTTCAATACTTTTTTTTTGACTCGAAGACTTGTAATGAAATTGTTGTCGGTGCAAAAGTATCACCCGAAGAAAATAACACTTTATTAAACTTTATTAAGGTTGTACGTGTTCGCAACGCGCATTGAAGAACCTTGGCGTTAATAAGAAAACAATGCGAACGGATATTTGGTATTAGCTTCATGTTCGCCTGAAACTTCACCTCGTCATCCATTCGAGTCATTAGCAATCGATCGATTGATCAAAGGTTTTTCAATGAAATATCGACGAGATTTTCAATGTTTAAAAGGATGATTTTTAGAACGGGCAAAATGGGAAGCGAAAACATTCGTCCGTTCGGAATTACCTTCAATTATAGCGCTTCAATCGGCGAAGGTTAATTAAATATTTGCTCATACAGGTTCAATACACGTTCGCGTATGTTTCTCTCAGACGTTTGCAACGTTTCAAGTCGCGACGAAAATCACCTGTGCAATCAGACGTGAAGAGAGATTTTGCAATTTTTGCACATTTATGAGAACTGCTACTCGCATTTGAATACAATAGATTAATTACTCTCATTTACAAACAGTAATGAATAACAAGTTGAATGGACGTTTTGTTATTCATCCATGGATTTAATTTTTATTAAATTTTAATTGTAAGTTTAATATTTTCTATGCAAAATTTTGTTAAATTTAATTTGACAAAATTGACATTGAAATTTTTTGTTTCTTCATCATTTTATTTTGCAAAAATTATTTTCTATCTATTGGTTTATCGTTATTTTTTAATATGATCAAAATCAAATTTGAAAACTTTAAAATGTACTTCAAATTCATGGAATAATATTTAATTATGATCAAAATTTTTAATTTCACTTTAATATCTTAATTTTAATAAGTTGCTTTAATTGATTTTATTAACAAAATTATTTGCAAAAATCATGTTCTCATTCATTAGTTTATTATGTTTTTTTTGAAGGTCTTGAAAACAAAATTTGAAAAAAAAATTCTTTGCAAAGTTCTCGACCATTAAAAATTTGCAAAATTTGTAATTACATATAATTACAACATTGGCATTGATTTTAACACCTTTAAACATGTTTTCCCAATATTCATTAAACGAAACAATCGAGATAAATGGGTAAAATACATTCACTTTTCTCGACATAATTGTCCAATAATAACGAACAATAACAACAATAATAATAACAACAAAATTTGCATTTGCAACCTTCTTTGGTGCTAATTGTTCTTGAATCTTGAAATTTCCTCTTTTGAGTGAATTCTCAAAAAAAATCCTGTTGTCTGAACTTGTATGAATTATTAGTAAACAATGTAAATTTCAAATGGAAAATTAGCTGCATGAAAAATTATAATGCAAATGGGGAAACGTTTAAGTGATTTACAACATGTGGAAAATTTGCATGCATATTGCAATATGGAACAATATGGATGATGGAAATATGTGTGAATTGGGTTGAAGTGTAAAAGTGTAGAACTCTTCGCTTTTTCTCATTTGTTGTCTGATTATGAAGCAATCCATTATGGATAATTACAATTACATTCCATTTGATGAAATTTTGTTGCAAAATTTCTAGGTACATAATTTTCATTAAAGTGCTAAAGTATTTTATCATAATGGAAAATTTTAATTTAATTTAATTTTTGCCATTTTTAAACAATATTCAAAAGTTTTCCAATAGTTTTTCAAATTATCGATTTTATTTTTTATATGGGAGATTAATAATTAATGAAAAGATATTAATAATTAATTAGTAGAACAGACAATTTTAAATTTCAAGCAAGTCAAATTATATTTTTTTCTAGCTTAAAAAAAAAATCTGAAATATTTGCAATAACAAATGATAAACAAATTAATTCCTGAATTGAAGAATTTCCTTCTGATTAGTTTCTATTCAAAATTTAATTTTCTTATAAGTTTGAAAATTTAATTAAATTAGTCAAAATAAATAGCAAAAAACTAAGTTTTATGAGATTTTTTGAGTTTTTTTTCGTGCATTTTTCTGTTATCTCTTTGAAATTTTTCATCTTTTTTGAGATATTATCAAGAATTAATCTTATTTTTATGTATTTCATATTTAGATTAATTAAAAGGGAAAATTTTGAAAAACAAACAATCAAATTTTGAAAATCAAACAATCAAATTTGGATTTATAAGTTTACTAATTTTTATGAATGATAAATAAATTAATTATCATGTTAGAAATCACTAATTGAAAAAAAAAATTCAAATTGAAGTTAATTGAAAGAAATAACTTGAAGATTTTTAAAGTTTTCTTTCTTCTCAAGGTATTAAAATTAATTCAATTTTGAAAGTAAAAAAACAAAATATTTAATGACTTTTTCAAGTCTTATTGTCTGCATTTTGCAATTATCAATTAGCAATTAAATTAACTAAACAATCTCTCATATAATTGAATTTTCTCTCATCTCTCAATTTTTTTTATATATTTTCTTTAATTTTTGCAATTTAACTTTTATGATCCCTCACACATAACTTAATTATCTAACAGAAAACTTAATGAGTTAACTGCAAAAGCAATTGGCAATAAAAGAAAAAACGACGACAAACTTATCAGTCACATTTTAATATTTGTACCCGCAATTTTATGAGCAATTATTTAAACGTCAAACTGATTGTAATTAGCTATGTAACAAAATAATTAAAACAAAACAGTGACACGCTTTCTACAGCTTGCAACAAATTCTGCCTGCTGCCTGCCACTTGCAGCAACATTTCGCTTTCGAGGTGGGCTTCGAGTGCGGAAAATGAAGACAAATAAATAAACAATTACGAACATGACAAGAACATGCACAAGACCACCACGAGAAAAAAAAAACCGCGCGCAATTGTTGTTTAAACGTCCGTACTTGAATCAATTTTTATCACTCACTCCTCGGACAAATTAGACATACAATAACCATGTCAATTATACAAATAAATAAATAAATCGTTCATCGTCAAACGAACGGAGGTTGAGATTTATCGCTCGTCGTGCGAACGAAAGCCTATTTCATAATGAAATTATTATTAATAAACAATCATGCCCATATGCAATCAGTCGCGGAATGCGAAACAATAACAGGAATTAATTAATTTGAATAACCGCTGAGAATAATAATTGCAGGAACGTGTTTGTTGTACTGGTTGAGGAAAAAACGAATGGGAAAAATGGTAAAAGCAATTGTCAATTGTCATTGTCACTTTCTTCACTTGGTGCTCAACTAATTGTTGCATATGGTTATTCTTGCAACAAAAAAATTGTTGCAACAACGGAAGAAACAACAAAGTCTTTACTTTTACCTTGCCTTAAGCCAACAAACACATAATTTTTAATAATTTTTTTGTCAACCCTACATTTTATGTCTCTACATAAAACATTAACTTATTAATAGATGGCGACACCGTTGATCCTTTCAACGCCATCTAGCAACGAATGGAACAACCATTCGTAATTTTTTTAATTTATGATGGGTCTGTACATTTTGTTCATTAAATTATTAAATATGGTGGAAACGGATGTTGCATACATTTTGCAAATCGTTGATGATTCGCATGGATGTTGCAATCAATTCGTCCCTGATAATCGATGCAAGCCAGCCGCGTAAACGATCACTGATAGGCTGAATGCGAAGTGAAGATTAATCATCATTTGATAATTAAATTTATTTATAAAATTATGTTGCAATTGCAAATGACATAAGGTTGTTCTCCAGGTGATTTATTTATTCACCTTGACTTATTTCTTGTCGTCAATTGTTTTCCAGGACTTTGAATTTATCCTTCTTAAATTAATTTCTCTTCTTTAAGAATTTAATTTTTTTCAGGGTTTATCCTTTTTAAAAAATTCTAAATTATCTGCAAATAGCAAATTATAAACAAATTAATTATAATTTCAGAAATTCCTGTAGTAAGCAATTTTCTTTTGAAAGAAGTCAGTTCAAATTTGAATTTTCTCATAAGTTTGAAAATTTAATTTAATTTGAAAGCGAAAATAAGTACCAAAAAAACAAATTGTGTTATGGCATTAATTTTGAGTTTTTTCATATGGGATTTTTCAGTTATCTTTTTGAAAATTTTCGTTGTTTTCGAGATATTAATAACCAACGAAAAAATCAGTCTTATTTTTATGTTTATAATTTGGATTAGTGAAAAGGAAAAAAGTTTGAAATTCAAGCAAACAAATTTTCTTTCAGAGTATTAAAATTGTTTTTCAGGACTTTGAATTTATCCTTCAGAATAAATTTCTCTTTTTTAAGAATTTTTCATTTTTCAGGGTTTATCCTTCTAAGGATAAGGATTTTTCGTCTAACCATTATTTCCAAAGCTGTTTTTCGATTTGTTAATAATATAACCTAGACACAATTCAATGTTGACTCAGTGAACCAACGTTGAAATCGACGACGTTAATTTCGATTTGTTTGTTTTGTTTTGTCGCTCTCTTTTGTGTTGAAATTGCAAGTGACATTGGACCTAGTTCTAATTGCACGCACCTTCACTAATGCTAACTGCTTAAACTAATTGTGAGCGTGCCAAAGCTGAAGCGAAGGACCGTTTTCTTTAAGAATTTTTTAAGTTTCTTCAAATCACATTTTCTTGTGAATTCTAAATTACTAATATTGTTATTTGTTGCAGATTCATAAACATATGACACTGGATGAAATCCGAAGCACATTTCATGTAGATAACCACGATTTAGGTAAGAATTATGCAATTTTATAATTATATTTTGGAAAATTTTTATTGTGATTTTTTGGCGATTTTTGTTGGTGAATTTTTGAAGTTTTTGTTGATGAATTTTTTGCGTTTTTGTTGCTGAATTTTTTAGTTGGAATTTTCTCTATGAAGATGATTTCAATTCCAAATCGTTAAGGTTTAAAATTATTAAATATTATGAATTAAAAGTTCAAATTAAAAAGTTTGAACTTGTTAATCCTTGAAATTTTTTTTTACAACTTTTGAAATTTTTTTTGTTGCTGAATTTTTTTTATCAATACGATATGAATTCTATTTCGTTTATGTTTAAAATTATTAAATAATTTCCGACTAAAGCATTGAGCAACAAATTAAAAATTGGAACAAAAACTTGGAAAAAAAGTTTTGTTGTTTATTTTTTATGCTAATTTTTATGTATTTTTTTCAGTATGAAATGAATTCCGAATTATTTAGATCATTGAACAACTTCTGAGTAAATTGGTAAACAAATTAAGAAATTAGAACGTTCAGGAAAGAGGAAAAAGGAAAAGGAAGCAAAATTCCCTGCTAATTTTCATTCGTTCATTCATTGAACTCCTCACTTTTTTTCGTTTTGCTTCGAATTTCTTCCGTCTGAAAACGGATTCGTTTCGTTGCTTGCAATGTCTGTAATTATCGTGTTAGCGTGTAACTTTTAATTGCTCACAAACCAATCAATCCACTCGTGGTACACTTTTTACGATCATGACTTGTAAAATCATTCGAAAAAGAGAACGTACTTTATTCTTCACATTCAATACTTTTGATTCTTCTCGTAGGAAATCGATAAACGAACAATGCGTGAATAAACGATCAATAAAAGTCCATTGAAAATCGATGACAAATTGATCGAGGAACACTTTCAGTAATTGCGCACGCAGAGTGGGCGGAAGAAGGAATCGCACTTCCGGTACATATTGCACTTCACTTACTGATTTGCAAAATTTTTATGTTGCAGTTCCTGACTACGAAGTCGTCCACATAAGCGAGCACAGTTTGCGAAGGAAGCGAAGTATAGCGACCGGAAATGAGCTCACCAACAACCATCTCGACGGGGATGGTCGCACTGCGCGAAGGAAATTCGCCGGGAAATCATCCGAAGTGCCAAAAAGTTTGCAGCCACCGTCGAGTACGAATGTGCGATTGCAGGCGTTCGGGAAACCCATCAATTTGACGTTGGTTCGAAACGAGGGGTTGTTCAAGAAGTCCGGGTTGAAAATCTGGACCGTTGAGCCCAATGCGACTTCACAACATGGCGTCGAATACGTGGAAATTCCCGTTGAGGTAATATAAAAAATAATCCTTCCTTTCCAGGTGTTGTTTGGGTTGCCCACCCCTAAATTTCGGAAATTTAATGATTGACCCACTAAAAGCGAATTTGTGTCATCGTTTTATTGATGCCATGACACTAGAACACTGTTATATAATATGTTGGTAGTTACTCGATGTGACCCAACCATCATTGCATTTGAAATTCATTATTTGCGTACATAATAATCATGTACACGAAAGTGAACACGAAAGCGAACACGAAGTCGCAAACGTAAAACTTCTTCGTTACTTTTCGCTTCGTTTTTTATTTTTCCATTCGTTGCTGATGTTCCACATCCATTCTGATTCGATTAAATTCACCAATATGAACTCATTGAAGAAAGTCATAAAAACCATTCTTCGTTGGCATGAGTTTATTTCTCAAAAGTTTTTGCAATAATCAAGTAGCCACTAACTATGGATAGCTACTTACTTATTTGCTAGATAGAGTCTTACGTGTTTTGACTTATACAGACACATCACAACCAAAAGCTAATGTTTAGTGCAAACATGTTGGGCATATTCGAAGGAGTTATTATGTAAATTGTGGCTTGAATACAATTCAATCATAAGGTAAATGCTAAATACTTATGAGTGTTATGTGACCTGCATAACATCAATGCAAATATTGATGTGAGTACTTTTTGGGAAAATAGTTTGGTTGATAATTTTTTGATCATTTTAAAATTATATCAATTTTATCAAGAATTACTTTCATATTTCACTTCACATATAATGAAATTTCAAATTTGCAAATATTCGTACAATTCCCATTTGAAAATGAGTGAAACTTAAGAAAGAAATGGCAAAACAATAATAAATTTAAAAAATACATTTTTTTATATAGTCAATTAGAAATCACAACTGAAATTTAATTTGATAAATGAAATAATTGCAGTTTTCAGATCTAATTTGCAAATATTTATTTAATTTTATCTTGAAATTGAGTAAAACTCTAAAAAAGAAATGGAAAAAACAATAATAAATCAGAAAAAATTCATTAATTTCCATCTTGAAATTGAGTACAAATCTGAGGGAAAAAAATGGAATAAACAATAACAAATAATTAAATCGAGACTTTAATTAATAGCGCGTTATGATCAGAAGAAAAATAATAAATTTTGCATTGCATTTTGCAATTTAACAATGAAATACACGCTGCAGCTTTGAAGTTTAGCACAAAAGAACTATTTTGCAATTTTTTCAGTTAATTATAATTATAAAACGATCTGAATATCGTTCGTTCGTTCGTGCTTTATTATTATTATTAACCTATTTTTCCATATTAAACGCTGGCTGGAAATACAACAATTTTTTTCAAATTGTATTCCACTTGGAATTTAATTCTCTTGCATAATGTCGCATTTCTTACGTCTCGATGTTTTATTGTATTTGTTTACACTTTTGCAACAATCTGCATCGTGATTTTAATTTTGTTTTGCAATTGTTTACAACCAACAATTTTTTTTTGTTGAAGGAGACCTTCAAATTATTAAATTTCAAATATTTTATTACTTAAATCAATCATTGATCATCATGATATCATAGAATTTTTAAAATATCAATTTTTTTCGAAATATTACGGAAACAATGAAATTTATTAATTTCCTACTCCATTGTTTTTATATCTTTGGGTAATTATTCATATTTGATATGACAAGACAATCAATTATTGATTTGCATGTTAAAAACAATGAAAATCAATGTTTTTAAATCATAACTTTGATTTTTAATGATATTTATTGAATTTTGGTGACGTAACATATTTTCAAAAATATAAATAAATATGATGAATTTTGTTTATAGATTTAAATTTCACTTTCAATCAAAAAAAATTTAAACATGATGATCAAGGATTCAATTTCCTTGATTGATTTCACAAAATCTCATCCAGTCAATTATGAAATTTCAAATATTTATTTAGTCAGAATCAATTCAGAAACACTTAAACATTGCGCAATCTTGAGACGTTTGATGATAGTTGCAACCTTAAACTTTTTACCAATAACAAAATCGAATGAGATGATATTGAAAAGTTAAAAAACCGTTTCGTTTTTATTGCATTTATCGATCAATGAATGAATCACCGATCAATGTTCAATTAATTGCATTAATTTCAAACGAATGCATTAGCGTTAAAATTTTTGACCTTTCATTGTTGCTGCACACGCGATTACCAACAAACATATTCATAATGTATAACGATTCGAGCACGAGATAAATAACAAGAAATGCCAATTAAGTGCAAACTTCCGTTAGGTTCAACTTTTCTCTTTTTTTACATCAGCTTCATGAATTATTGTTGTTGTTGTTAACAATTCTTGTTTCACACGCATTTGTTGATTATTTCATAAATGAGTTTTATTACAAATTACGTGTAATCAATTACATTGTAATTTGTTATATTTTATTTTCAAAATTTTTGAATCAACTTGCATTTGTTTATATAATTCCACGAGGAAATATTGAGTAACACGTCATTTATATAATTGAATGCAAAATATTGTTGCTCCTTTAGGATTGCTTGCATTTAGCGAGCACAATCAACGAGGAATCGAAACGAAAACGCTTTGATTGCTCAACGAATCGAGACAATACTTCCTAGTTTCACACCAATACAAACAACAACAACATCAACAAATAAATAAACAAGAAGTAATCTCATAAGAGCGAACATTAACACGAAATTGTTTGTTTTCTGCCGAAGAAAAACTTGTCTCACCTGTTTGCTTCGTTTCAAAATATCATTTACAAACATATCATTATTAACATTTAGCTTTTTGACACTTTGTTGATTGTCGAATTGATTGTTATGTTCAAATTTGCAATAAAAAAGTAGTTGGAACTTGATTGGAAATTATAATCGCACTCGAGCGAATCGATTTTAAGGTTGATATTTAGCAACAATGAATAATAACGTCCTCTTCCGATTTAATAAGTCCAAGGATAAACAATTACAAATAAATTATAATATTTTGTAATTTATTGGTTCAAAATATCAAAAATTGTGAATCATTTTTTGGACGAAAAATTATTCTATTTGCAAACTTTTTTAAAACAATTTCTGGATGAAAATTTATTTTACAATTTGTTACTCGTTAATTTTATTTTTGCAAATTTTAGGAGGCACTAATGAAATAATAAACAAAGTCATAAAATATTAATATTGCAAATTACAAATGAAATATCATTTCCTGTTTTAAAATCATCTCATCAAATTAATTTCAACTGCAAATTTAATTAGTAATTTAATTAAGAAACTCCATGAAGTTTTTTGCAAATTTAGAACAATGCAAAACTAATTAATTAACTAAATTTTAACAAATATTTTGCAAATTTTAATTTTATTAGGCAAAATTTACAAAATTCCAGTGAATTTCAAAACCTGAAATAGAGATTTGATTAATTAATATTTGTAGTTTTTTTTACAACAATTTTGAACATTTCCTGCAGTTATTAAACAATTTAAATTTATTGCTATTATCAGTGCAATTAAACCGACAATTTCTGAGACATAAACTTTCAACGTTTGCAAATTTGCATCCAACATTTCACCGCAACATTTTGCGACTGCGTGCGCATATAAGCAATAATCAGGTTTTGAATTATGTTATATAATAATAATTTAACATGCAAATTTATTGTTGCATGGACTTTCGGTTATGGAAGCTTGAGGAATTGTTTCTTTTTGGTGTGTGCGTTTGTTTTTTGTTGCAAAAATTTTTGCCGTGTAGCGTCCGTGTTGTAAATCAAATTACTATAATTTTACATCAACAAAAAAATAAGGAAAAATTAGAAAAGGAAGAAATGTGAAAGCATAAATGTTTACACAATACGCGTTTTTGTTGCATTTTGATTACGAAATTCTATTATATTCTTGGAATTCATTTCATGGTTAAATCGTTTTTTGTTAATGAATTTTTAATGTTAATTTGCAAAAATGACAAATAACGAGTCAATTGATAATTTTGTAAATGATAAATTGAAACATCTTTTGGAAAACAATTTAATTATTTTTTAATATCAGATTTGCAACGTGCAAATATCAGGAATAAATAAATTTCTGAAAAAAATTCAAATACATACAAATATTAAATACGAATTGTTGAAATGAGTTTAAACAATTGATGAATTTTTTAAAAATTATTTGCGAAAATATTTCAGCCATCAAAAATATTTGAATTCAAAAAAATTTACTAAAAAATCATTCAAAATTAAATTAATTAAAGAGTAATTATGAAATAAAATTACTTACAATTAATAAATTACTACTATTTCCCCTTGAGTTTTAAAAGAAGTTAGTTTAACGACAAAACTCGTTTCTCTTTGCATACATTAATTAGAAATAATTACTTTTACTACGTCCAAATTAATTATAGAACAATTATGTAACTATAGAACGCATCCGGTCTACATAAAGCAGTAAAAGTTAAATTAACATATCACACACAATAATTAACAGCTACAATTTGATGACAACTTTATTACTTGTTAAAATTTCAAATTGGAACGCCTCAATTTTGGTCCAGATTACATAACACATATCTACAATTTTAAACATTATTCTTTCAACATTTTCTTTGGTATTATATTTTCAGTTACACATCGATTTACAAGCTGGGTGTGTCAACGATGCAAAAAATCTTCATGAAATGAGTTCATGAAATGAATTCATGAAACATTCAACAAACACAAAACGATGAAACTAAATTTGCTGGGAGGAGACACTTTCGTTTATTAGATGTCAACGCAGAAACGATGTGAAATTCCATTGTCCTTTGTCTCTTTTGTCTTCTAGACGATATGCAAATTGCATACTGAGCAAACAGTGTTGTTTCAATTTCAGCATTGACCTGGGTATTGTTTCTTGGGCAATTTTCCCTCCATACATTTTGTTACTTGTCTTTCGCAGACAAATTCCAAGTGTTTCGCAGTAGGAATTTTTACTCCATGCTGTTCGAAGAGATGGAGGAATGCATGGAATTCAAATTGCAGCTATCATTTGCTCCATATGTGCAACGACTAATTGCAAATTGTTTGCATGTTTTAGAGCCATGAAGATGTGGGCGAAATTTACCAGGACGAGGCGAATCAGGCTGCAATCCTGCTCAGAAACGACGAAGTTTTGGGACATTTATTGTTGGTGAGTTATGATTTCCTAGAGTGATCTTGATTGTTGGTTGGATTGAGAATGGTGGTGGCATTGAAACCGGATTAGAATTGATGGTAAAATGCAAATTTCGACATGTGAAGAGGTGGCAGGTTGAACGATTGACATATTCGTTGAATTATTTGAGAAAAGAGCAACTTGTTGCTTGATATTCAACAAATTTATTGGCTTGCTCTGCGAAATTTATGGGATATTTTTGGTTTTCAAATATTACAACTTCAAAAAATCTCTTTGAAAATTGCAGAAATCATATTTTTCTATGATTCAAGGACGAAATTAACTGTTAAGTAATTTATGTAAATGTTGCTAATTTATAAATTGCAATTTTCTCACTGAACAATTATGAAAGTGATTTCAACATCGAACTACAAAATGACAATTGAATAAAATGTTACATTCAAATTTTGGCATGCGAAGGTAATCTATAAATCTTAAATCAATAATCAATATCAAATAACGAACTTCCTAAATAGCAGACAATGATTTAGTTTATTTTTGGCCTGCAGGATAAAATATAAATCTCATTACAAAAAATGACCGCTAAAGTATGCGTCCTTCCGTTTAACATTCGATATCCGCAAAATTTCGCAGGTGTTCCCAATATTTTGAAATAGTTCTTCAAGTCAAATCAGTCAAAATAAAAGAAAAACCTTGACCGATATTTCATTGATATTGACAGACAACAAAATCACCTTCTTATTGTTGTAAACATTCATTGTCAGTCTCATTAGTACGTGACATTAGATTTTAACAATTTTGAATTTCGGAAGTTGGTAATTTATTGAGCCATGAATGACTTTAGGCAACACTACATACACATTTGTTTCTAATAAGAATAATTTCTATGATGAATTTGTAATTAGGAAGTTGTAGTTGAGAGTGTTGAAATGTATAAATTTAAGAAGTAATTTTAATTGAAATTATGAGTAGAAATCACTTTGAAAATAGGATTAGAAATCGGATGGTGTATGATGGGTTGCCTAAAATCAGCTTTAATTTAGAATTAGTTAGCTGCAAATTGCAAGTTGTTCGGGTCGCAATAAAATTGCGAACAGGTGTGATTGCAGTGGCATTTACCAAATTGTGTCTGCGGCATTCAATCGAATCCGTTGGCCGCAAATTCCTCCCATGCTTTCAAGGTATCCCTTTCAATTTCAATTCGCTGCTCATTAGAATATAATGCAATCTCTGCTCGAACGAATGAACGAACGAAATCCTTTTCGCGATCGTTGCAGGCTGTATGCGCTCATAAATAACTGTACCTCGTCACAAGACAATAATTTCTCGTTATGATCGCCACCAACCTCGAAAGCGTTTTGCGGTTGTTTCGAACTTCTTGCGACTATCGATTCGAAATGCAGCAGCAACCATAAAATATCGTTGAGAAAAACGTGTGTGCCGTACACGATATGAGATATGCGAATGCGATGCGGTTAATGTTATGTCGCTTATGTAACAAACTACGTTCATTATTTGTATCTTGTTGTCTCGTCGTCGTCGTCGACGTCGTTGGTTGTTGTTATTGCCATCTACTGACTTTATGTATGTTTTAGGACGGTGAATGCTGGGACGCGGAGAAAAGTTGCAATTGAAAGTGCGCACGTGAATGCGTAGATAATTGCAATTAGCAAAATTCATATTCATACACTGTGGAGGAGATTACGGTACTTTTCAATACTTTTCAATGACGAGCGTACAAATGTCATCGCGCAAAATGCGCATAAATTTCGCACTTGCGCCGAGAATCTATGGGGAATTTTCGCCGAATGTCGCAAGAATGGAAATTGAAACATCAACCTGATTTGATTACGAGTTGACGACGATTATGCAAGTCAAGAAGTGACTAAACAATCCTAAACGAACGTAATCCGATCGACTCTATCGATTGTTGTTGTTGTTGTTGGTTGTGACGAGGTGCGAACAACAGCAACAATACCCTCATGTAATCGCTGCTTCCTGGTTCATTAATCAATCCATCGATTAATTGCACCTTCAATTTGCGAAACCAGATCAATCGCGCACAAATTACCTGCATAATTAACAATTGTTGCACTCGGCAACGGCGAAAAGTCATGGCAATACAAGACAACAATCAACGACGTCCTTGATAAACAAACGTCTTTGCTACAGCATAATTCATCTTGACGATTTCGTGACAAATCCTAATTTATTGCCAGCTTTCTGTTTACAAATGGCATCAAAATTTGCGCATTTTTCAACTCTGACACTCATTATGCATGATAATCGCTTCAACATGCTTCATTTGTACATTGAATTATCAATCGATCGTGTGATTGATTGCCATAATTTAGTAGATAATCGCTTGTAAGGATTTGTTGCAATTAGTTTTTTTTGGAGAGAAACAACAATTGATTTGAGTTACTTCCTCGTTAGGTTTTTGAAGATTACACAATGTAATTCGGCTCAGATTACAAAATATGATTTACGTTTTAATGTCAAGCACAAATTCACGAATTTCCTGATAGGTAATTTATAAAGATCCATCTTCATCAGACCCAACTCAAAAAACATCAAAAACTTTCTTCTCGTTGCGAACTCATTAAGATTTCATGACTATTGATTCATTTTTATCTAGCATTGCAATTTGTGGCATTAAAAATCACGAAGCACTTTCAATCAAGCAACATTTATGTTCAAATCGAAGCAAACTGAGTTTTGAAAGTCATCGCTGTTATACAATTGAAACGCGCGGCATTTCGCTCGATGCGAATTGGTTAATGACCATAACGAGCCGAATATAATATTCGATGCCAACTGGTGCATGCGCCCCTCGATTTGCGCAATCGAGCGACGTCGTAACGCGCGCAATTTCGACGAAATTGATTTGTTACTCGAATGATCTGCTTGCAGGAGGGAAGCATCGGGCACGATCTCGTCATCAGGCCGCTTCCAGCACGTCTGCATCCGCTCATGGATCAGCAACGCAAGCGCTCTTCGACGGAGCCGACCACGAAGCAGCGTCACCAAGGCTCGAATCCTGCTGACGACGACGAAATGTTCCTGGATGACGACGGCGAGCTGAGCGCCGAAGTTGCCATCGATACCGGCCTGCCTATACATAGGAGCAATGAGAATGAAAAGTTGGACATGCAACAAAGCAGCCATCATATTGTTTATAAGCGGAAAAACTACCAGGAGGATACTGAGAGTGATTACGGTGGGTTTGAATTTGAATTTCTTATTTCCGGTCGTCGCAGCGCCTCTGGTGGAGAAAATCATACGTTTTTTTTGCAGCGCCCTCTGCGTTTATTTCAACAGTCCATTTGTCAACATTTTATTACTGAAAAGTAAAATTTCGTGATAAATTAGAAATATGTTGAATATCACAGTGCAAGTGTGGATAAATTCTAAATTACAGGATGTGACTCTATACAATTTATACAGGTATCATATTTCTGAAGATTCCAAATTTCAAAGTCACTGCGAAGCATTTTTCAATTGGCTCATTATCATTAGGTCCCTCAATTTTGCAATGTTAATTACTTAGAGTGAGATTTTGTATTTCAAAAGATGATATGTTCAGATACATTCCATCTTTTCAAATATTTATTTACAAGTATAAAATTCAGTAAGTTGTAATTAATCGAACAGCAAATGTAACTCACAATCAGATTTGTTAAACATAGTTCAGTTAGCATTAGGAATTTAGAATTGAATGATAGGCAAACAATTTTAATTTTACATCTTCAATTGCAATCACTTTCTTGCAAACTAGTATCAAATGGGAACTATTTGCTAGGATACACATACTTTAGTGAATTAACTTATCAGTTTAATTAATACAAAACTTTTTCCAGCTCTAATGGAACCAGACCACCTAGCAAAACGTTTCCGACGAAGTGCCCGCTATCCTCTGGGGCAAAACTTCACATCTCGACGAAAACGTGAAGCTCCATACACGATCTACCCTGAAATCCTCGTCATTGTGGACTACGATGGATATCGGCTGCATGGAGGTGATAATCTGCAGATAAAACGCTATTTTGTCTCCTTCTGGAACGGCGTGGATCTGCGCTACAAGCTTCTGAAAGGCCCCAAGATCAGAATTTCGATTGCAGGCATAATTATCAGCAGGGTATGCTCAATCAATGACCTCAACTTGTACTTTAGCATCTGAATGTATCAACTTTTTAGGGACGTGATGCGACACCTTATCTGGAGCGAAATCGTGTCGGACGGGATGCAATCGACTCCGCAGCTGCTTTAACGGACATGGGGAAATATCTATTCCGAGAGCGACGACTTCCGGTCTACGACATCGCAGTAGCCATCACAAAGTCAGTATACAAATGATCGCAATCCCAATCTCGCTCACAATCAACGTGTGACTCGATTCCCCAAATCGAATTTGTTTTAATATGTCTGATTGCAATTGATTAGGTACGATATGTGTCGGCGCAGAAAAGGCGGGCGATGCACGAAAGGAACCGCTGGTACGAAGGCCCCATTTGCTCACATTTCTCTCATTATTTAGTCGATTGTACAGGATGATTGGGTGGGGACGGACAGGCCAAAAAACTAACAACAACACCCGAATAATGGTTCTAGCTGAACCATATCGCATACGCATACATTTTAAGTACCATGAACCCAAGCATTCACGAAAATCCATGCCTTCTCTAATCAGCATATGCAATTTTCGTGGATGTTTTTAATTTTTAATTGTATTAACATGTGAGCGCTCAGGAGATTGCATCCAAAGCAGGTGATCTTGGACTAATTCCATAATCCGGATGCTGGACGCTCGTGGACGGCGGAAACACGGTCGAAACGCCTAACGCATAACATGTCGCATTGACACCCCCACATGATGAACACCCCCGAACTGACCGGGCGCTTAATTTGTTTGCAGACTAGACATGTGCAGACGATCGTATCCCTCAGACGTGTGCAATCGTGGCACGGCAGGTACGACCACATCAGAACATCCAACCTCGTCCAATTCACAACTTGTGCACCATCTTTTTTTCGTTGTTTATCTCGTTGTTTTAGATGTATACATAAATCAATCTTTTTTGCCATCGTATTTAGACGTTCTCCCAACGTGTAGATAATACTCTTCAAAACTCTTCGTTCTCTTACGTTTTTTTCGTTCTCGTTTATCTATTTTGTTTGTCCGTGAACGTGAGTCGTGCATAATTTAACATTTATACATTTTGGGCATGATTAACCCGTAATTTATCGCTGCCAATCACTAATAATTAACTTGTAACTAATTACTTTAACATCTATTGCTGCTATTGGCTACTTTTACTACCAGGAATGTTGTAAGTTTGCGAATTTCTTGTAACTGTAACACGGAATGGAATAATTAATCAAAATTTCACTCACATCCAATTCACAAAATGTCAACACAACTCACAATCAGTAAAATAATCTTTTATGTGTTGACCTTCTGTGATGTTCATCTTTGAAGATTTTTGTGGTATAAAAACTAATTGAAATTTCAAATTTAGGATTCGCCTACGTCGGTGGAGCCTGCGTGGTTAACAAACGGCTGGAAAAGGTCAATTCGGTCGCCATCATCGAAGATACAGGTGGATTCAGTGGTATCATCGTTGCTGCTCATGAAGTTGGACATTTGTAAGCAAAAAATCAAATTTTTCCACGATCCCCCATTTTGTTGAACTTCATTTCTGACATCCTCTACGACAAAAATCACAGAAAACATGATTAACATCGCGTATTTTGTAGATTGGGTGCTGTACATGACGGAAGTCCGCCTCCATCATATTTGGGAGGACCTGGAGCTGAAAAATGCCAATGGACGGATGGTTACATCATGTCGGATTTGCGACACACCGAGCGAGGTTTCCGGTGGTCGTCGTGCAGTGTAGCGAGCTTCCATCATTTCCTCAAGTAACTTCATAATTTAATCAAAAGACTATTCTGTTAAATTGTAAATTTTAGTGGTGACACTGCAACTTGCTTGTACAACTCTCCCCATGAAGATGACAGCCTCCCGAGGGTGCTTCCAGGAAAGTTGCTGACTCTGGACGCGCAATGTCGAAGGGATCGAGGCACCAGTGCATGTTTTGTAAGTATTTTTGCAGGTTGAACTCGATTTTCAATTTCTAAAAATTGCAACTTGTAGAAGGACGATCGAGTTTGCGCGCAACTATTTTGTTTCGATGCAGGAAGCGGATATTGTGTGGCTTATCGACCTGCAGCTGAAGGATCACCCTGTGGAGATGGCCAGGTGATCTCAAAGAAAAAATACGAATACGAATTTTGGTAATATTCGATTGTAACACGATGATTTTAGTACTGCTTGAACGGACGTTGCGTCGCGGAACATGAGAACATCATCCCGGATTACTCGCAGAACACGCCGTCGTACATTCGACGGGATGGACAGGCGAATCAAGGAAGGCCGTTGTAAGTAGCCCCCCAGCGAAGGGGGTAAGTTCCCGCAGGAACACTACGATTGCTTGCGAAACATAACAAGACACGCTTGTGGTGACGAAAAGGACGCGCACGAATGTATTAATCTGATGCAACTTACTGCTCCCGCACAGGTTCTATGACGAAGAGGAAGACGCACAACCCGACCCGTACTACCAACAGCAATACACGACCAAACCCCCGTACAATCCCCCCACGGAGAATCCCTACGCGTTCTACACCTCCTCCCCCTCGACGACAACGACCACACGCACCACGTACAATTACTACACGACCTCGACGACGACGACGTCCAATCCGTACAAATACACGACGACACTCAAGCCGTACACGTACCCCACGCGCAAGAGCACTAGCTTCGCCTTCAAACTGTTCTCGATCTCGACGACGCGCTCCCCCTACGACTTCCAGCACTTTGCCAGCAAACACACGCCGACGAGCACCAGGAGGCCGCCGCCGTCGACCACGACGACGACGACGTCGGCGCCGCCGCACACGACCAAAAACCCGTACATCGGCAACTATTACATTCGCAGACAAACGACCACGCGCAGTCCGTACGATTTCGCCAATTTCGGCAGGGACTACGCCTCCAGCACGCCCAATTACTTCCACGCCAACATAAACAATAACTACCTGAAAAGGTCGTACAATTCGGCGAGCTATTTTAGCGCTGCCTCGAGCGTGCGGAACGTGACGCGCACTTTCGGCTAGCCACACAACACCACCCCACTTGTCACCCATTGCTATTTATTTATGCACAATGGTAAGAAGAATTGCTGGTCGGCATCCATTCGAAATCAACCAGCAGCTAAAAACGACCCTCATCTCAACACTGTTTCGATCTTTTCGAACTTCGAATAACTCTGACGAACTGTGCTCGCAACGAAACCACTTGAAACCACCTTCTCTAATCAACGCCCTCCAAAACTTTTCTCAACAATTCATGACTCTACTCACACCTACCCTCACACTATACATAACTTACATTTTTGTAGCCGCCTTGTGAATGCTTTTTGTCTACGACTTTGTTTTACTGTTTTTTTTAACGCTCTTTCTCAGTCGCCAACATTGCTCGCGCATCCGCACCATCTGCTCGTTCTGATAACGTTTCGTATGTTTCAGCCTGCGGCAGTAGACGGAGAATTCGTTGAAGAATTGCGGAATTTCGTAAGGATTCGTAGTGTGTAGTCTCACAAACGGAGACGCGCCAAGATGCGCACCGCTCCCATCGCTCAGTACGCACCCGACGACCGGAAGTGAACGCAGCGGAGATGTTTCGAAACAAGTGCCTTATCAGAGACGAAACCGAACGGACATTTACGTAGAATTGAAACATCGAGTGCGCTCCTTCTTCGCGTAAGCAATAGAACCACAGCAAATTCATCTCGGTTTTCCCCAGCACTCAATTATTTTGTACATATTTCCATTATATTATTATTCTATTCGTAGCCACCCCGCCCCGTTAAAATTGTTACTTAAGCAATCTCTATCCGTAAGTTTGTACATATACTGAATTCGTAACGCTTCCATAGTTTAAGCCGAGCCGAACGAAACGAACAAAACTTTCGTAAGCCAAGCGCTGAGAGACTAAAAACGTATATCACACAACTGCCCGAAAACTAGTAATGGACAGAAGCTACTTAAATGTGCTTTAATCTTTAGAGAATAACGTGTACGAATTGTGATTTTATAAACAATTAATTAGACATTAATTTAAGTTCTAGATTTGACGTAAGCTACTCGTTTAAGTATTATTGATTCGCAAATTTCCTTTCTCTTTGTTTTTGGTGCATACATGAGCAATCTAGTACTTAATGCATTGTCATTTTAATTGTAAAAGTCAAGTCATAAGTAATTTACAAATTACTGCCAGACAGACAAAACACCACAAAAATGCCAGCCAGCATCTACATCTCCAGTTATTAATAATTAATCAACATCTTATTTAGCTCTAGGTTCCTATCCATAATAATTTTGTAAATTATATTTTTGCTGCCTTATTTTAATGATTAATTGAGTTGAAGGAACTTTATAGAAAGCAAAGCATCTGTGATTCGTACATTTTTATTCATTGTACTTGCAATATACTTATCAGATGTCTCAATAGTTTATTTCTCACATGGAGCCTGTCAAGCTAAACATGAAACAATCAAGGAAGACTACATACAAATGGAGCACTAAATTATTAATATCATAGTATTGCAATATCCTTATCCAAAAAAATGCATAATGTAGGCTTTACACCATAAGTAATGCATCTATCGCGCTAGCTTCTTGTCTGTTATGGCTGCTGTAGATGCATTCACAACAATTCGCACAATCATTGCCATTGAGAGAGCACATACAATACCAGCTGGCATTATCTTGCCTGAATTGTAATATCTGTAACCCATGACTCCTGCTAGTATTGAACTGGTGGCCAGCTGTGTGGAGTAATTTGCTGGATCCTGGCTGACTTGATATGCCCCATAAGCTAGTGCACTTCCAAAGAGTAGTCCTGCACCTAAAGATGGCACAGATCCTGGAGAAATCATGCGTAATTAGTACCAAATTAATGATGACTTGCAATGTGTGAATATTACCAGCTTTATAGTAGCCCATTATTCCACCAGCTGCAACCGCAGCAGCGTAGGCAAATCCCACAAAATCCACAGGCATTTTATCTTATTATCCTGGTCGAATTTTATGAAAATGAAGCACTTCCTGGACCAAGGTCGACTGAATAAGAATTAATAGCAACGCAGCCCCGTAGAGGGCATGACAAGCTTTATAATGAGATTTTAGTTTAAAATCAGGGACATATTATTTTGTAATGCGATTCCTTTATTTGAAATTGTTTTAATTTATTATTAGAGATTCTAATTTTTGTAAATCAGTATAATTACAACTAAGGTGGGTTGCCTAGTTTAGGATAAAATCAATATAGGCAATTAATATCTAGCGATGTATTACGGGTAGTCTATCTGGAAAAAGAGTTGTGTCAGTGCTTTCGATTAGAAACAAATTTGCGGATAAAATCAAACAAGAAATGTGTAATAATACAAGTAAGAATGTATTTATAAACGAGTAGTCCCCAGCTGCAGTATGAGAAACATATAGGAACTGCATAGAATCTCGTGCTTGTTATCACATCACAAGTAAATTTCATAGCATCAACGTTTCAAGTAAGTCTCCCAAGATAAAATGACCTCAATACTGAATAAATAATAAAATACAACGCTCTAAAGGTACGTAATCAACCCTGCTTTCAAATTACGTATGTGCTTGATGTTTTTTGAAAGCAGGGTTAAGTAATTACAAAAATACATAGAATATAATGCCCGTTATTGCCCCCAGTGCTAGGACTGGAACCCGTTCGGATTGCTGACTTGCCAATTCCACGTATCGGCACACATTTCGCGAATGCCCTTGACTGCGACCCAATTGAGTTCCAATCGAGCAAGCGACGCATCTGCATAGCTTGCAGCAACGTCACCTTCACGCCTCTCGACGACCTCGTACTTGATGCGCCGACCAGACGCCTCCTGGAAGGCGTTCACCATGTCCAGCACGGAATACCCCTTGCCCGTGCCCAAATTGTACGCCTTCCAGCCCGCAAATCCGGGATCCTTCAGCTTGTGCAGCGCCTTCAGGTGCCCCTTCGCCAGGTCAGTGATGTGGATGTAGTCCCGCACTCCCGTACCATCCGTGGTCGGGTAATCATCACCGAATACTTTCAGATGGTCCAGGCGTCCCACAGCAACCTGCAAAAAATTGAGGATAATTCCAGGATAATCCAAGATGGCGGCCGGTGTATGGTGTGTCACCTACCTGCGCGATGTACGGCATCAAATTGTTGGGAATTCCGGACGGATCTTCGCCAATCAAACCCGATTCGTGAGCGCCCACTGGATTGAAATAACGCAGAAGGATCACCTTCCACTCCTAGAAATGTGCAGCAAAGGTCAGTACAACAATGAGATCATTGAGCGTCTTTAACGAGGTGAAAGCTTACATCATCGGACGTGCACACATCCTTCAAGATCTCCTCGACGAAATACTTGGTTTTACCGTAGGGGTTCGTGCAACCTTGACCCGTCGTGTGATCCTCCGTGATTGGCAGGTATTGCGGTGTCCCATACACAGTCGCTGACGACGAAAAAACAACTTTCTTCACATTGAAATCGCTCATAACCTACAAACGCCATATCAGCAAAGATAAGATTACAAATCAGATACTCACCTCAAACAGAGTGCTTGATCCCGATATATTGTTCTGATAGTATCTTAGAGGTATTTGCACTGACTCCCCCACTGCTTTCAAGGCAGCAAAGTGTATCACAAAGTCAAAGTGGTGCTGCAAGCAACGAACAACAACTAGATGACTTCCAAAGAGGTGCGATTAAGCCAAACTTACACTTTTGAATACCTTCTCCAGGGCGGGCTTGTCCTTGATGTCGACATTGTAGAAGACGACGTTCTTGCCGGTGATTTTCTCCACCCTCTTCAGCGATTCGGGCTTCTGGTTCTTCTCGGCGTAGCAGTTCACCAGGTTGTCGATGGCGACCACCGTGTAGTTGCTCTCCAGCAGCTCGATGATGGTGTGCGAGCCGACGTAGCCGGCGCCCCCCGTCACCAAGACGATGCCCTTGCTCGCCATTTCCTTCTGCTCGGCGAACCACCACCTTCGCCGGACCGAAAACAGAGAGAGCAATCGATGCCATTACTAGACACGTCGCAAAGCGTACAGCACGTACCTTACTTCGTCAGATAGCCAATCGGAATGATAACATAGTAGATGGATGCGAGCGTATATATGCCGCTCGTTATCGAAATCATTCTTATCAGCGCGCCAACGGCAGCGGCAGATTGCGATTCGTCGTTCCGCACCAGATTGCCGCAATCGAACGCATCCGCTTGCGTCCCTCGCGCGCGCGATTCTTGCTGTTGCAAGAAGCAAACAGAAGCGGACACGAATAGCGGCAAACTGCTCACGTCAACAATTTTTTCGTGCATTTCGGCATCATCGTCAGCGAGATGGGGGCCCGCATGGTATGCAACCAGACGTGCACCGCACGATTACTCGGGAATTTTAAATGTTATTGTTTTAGAGTATGCACAACTAATTGTTGCAATTTGCAAACCGACGATTTGCCACCGCCGTTAAACATCGAATTGTTGCTGTTGACATTGTGTCAACATGGTGCGAAGTGCAATGAAATGTTGCTGTTTACCGATGCGACGTGCAGCAACAATTGCAGTAATAAATTGCACACTTACCTTACCTTACACTTTCATCATGGAGGAGATCGTTTGCGAAGCGAATTTTTTGCACGTCAGCTGAACATTTCGGATATCAATGACACACTGGGCTACGTGTCCCGAACTGCTGGCGGCTTATTGATTTATGGAAAACGGTGTGAATTCCACAAGCGGATACAATGGTGCACGTATGGCAATTATCTGTGAGAATGTGCATTTTTCCACGAAATTGTTTATCGTTACCATAAAAATTGATTGTGCACGTTCGCAAAATTTCAATGAACATGCACACAAACAATCACCAGCAATCAGCGGCAGGAATGTATTCCATTCAACTCATTTTCAAACATTACATTTCATTAAACACAAATTTCCAGAAAGAATATTCCAAAAATGAAATATTTAAATGATTGAGATATATGCAACCAGTCAAACTTCATGTTGCTATAAACATAACCTCGAAATTAACGGACCAAACACGTTGTTGCACATTTTGTTGTGAATGTTGTTTGTGAACAGAACGCTTCTAAAATATCCGTAAAAATGGTTGAATTTGACGCAGAGGTAATATAACTCAACTAACATCTCAAATCATGGTTTGACACGTATTTTTCTTTAAGGATTATCAGTTTAATAGCGATGAATCGTCATCAGAGAACGAATCACTCATTGATGATGAACCCACAAGTGCCCCGGCTAAAAAACGAGCTCGAAACAATGAAGATGGAGATGTCTTGCAACCAGGAAAGAAGAAACCCAAAAATGACTTGTACAAACAACCAACACCAGAAGAAATGACCCAGCTTCGAGAAACACAGAACCTCTTCAATTCAAACATCTTCAGGCTGCAGATAACAGAGTTGCTGAATGAGATCAAAACGAAGAGCAGTTATGAAGCTCACTTCACTTCATGGTTTAGTGAATTTCAGAGTAAGACACTTCAGATTCCTGAGTTACAGGAAGAATTTACAAATCAGAAAAAAATGAGAAAACCACAAAAAGGGGAAGTAGTAAGTGACAACTATGAATTGATCAAGTATTGTCTTAAAAATACCAAGCTGCCTGTGAAGCAACATGTGAGCATGAAGTTTCTGAAGCCTAAAAGTGTACAAATGCAGGGCCATCTCAAAAATATGCCAACACCAAAAACAAAATTTGTGATGGATGTTATCATAACAATGAGCAAGGGTATGTTCTTTGAGAAAGATTTCCTTAACATGAAGTACTTCACAAAAAAGCAGTATTACATGAGTTACATTATGTATTATATGCAGCAATTTCAGAATGTTACTGGTGTCACTTTGAAATCTTACTTGCACAATGAATATTTAAATTATTTGGAGGTGATACCCACATTCAGTAATCAGGTACTCATTAATGTGTTCATTGTGCCTGAAAACGGCGTATTTCCGGCTAAACGTTTCCTCCCTGAGAGGAACAACATCAAGGATTTGTCATTCATTCGCTTCCCCGATTTTAAACTTGAACCCTACCTAGAACAGGGAACACTGCTATACAACTCATTGATACTATTTGATGTGACACTTGAAGAGACTCAGAAGCTCCAAGAAGAGGCACTTAACTATGAAAACATCAAAGATGGAATCAAGCTTCTCATGATCTGGCTATTTCATCGCAAACTCAACACATGCTTTTGGAGCTTCACAAATGATATGCTCATTCATGTAATCCATTATCTTGTCAGTAAGAGAAAAATCAACAAATTGATGAGCTCCTATCAAGTCGTACGCATCTTCTGGGCATTCTTCTCTGGATTAAAAGGCGATGAAAAACTCTCAATTGCTGTTGATGTCAAGCCGAACGACTTGCAGAAATTCCCTGGATTCACGCTGCTCGATTCGAGCGGTTGCTACAATGTTGCTGCATTTTTGGACGCGAATATTTTCGCGCGGATCAAATCGGACGCGAAGAAAGCTCTGGATGCATTAGATAGCAATCGATTCAACACATTCGCCCATCTTTTCACAACGGAAATGCCCACGGAATTGCAATACGATGCGCTTTTATGGTATGACAATGAAATTTCAATTAAATGTTAGCTAAATAATTTGATTTTCAGTATAAAAGATGGGAAGAAATTCAAGAAAATCTACGAGAAATGCAACGATGACGATAGATTCAAGTATTTTGGATTTCACGACTTGCTCATTCGAAACTTCATTGAGAAAGTTTTAAAATATGGTTTGTCAAGTCGCATCTCAGAGTTGGTGCCTCTTGTGACGACAGATGAAGCATCAATTATGTACGGGGTGAATTTTGATCAGGATAATTGCTACAATGTGATTGAAAAAGGGCCGAAGCAATATGAAGTTGGTGCTGAGGAATTTAAAGCGTTTTGGGGGAAATTAGCGGAACTCAGAAGGTAATTTAATGATGACATTTAATTAGCAATTTCTTAAGAAAGTCATATTAATAGTTTGCAAACATTTGATCAAAAATTAATTGAGAAATTATTTGCAGATTTAAAGATTCATCAATCTACGAAGCGGTCTACTTCGACAAAGTGAAAACTGTACAAGACAAACGTCTGATTGTAAATCATATCATTGAATTTGTGATGACCGAAAAGCTGCATTTGGATTATCAACTCCACGGAGCGGAAATGGAACAGATTCTGAAACTCAGACATCTGAAATATCCGTGCGGATCGAGCGAAGACGCCATTTTGAAGATCAAAGCTGTGCAAACGTCATTCGAGAAAATTCTACGCAATTTGCAAATGCCGCTTGCGATCACCGGAGTTCAATGTACTTCAGACATTTACAGGTAAACTATTTAAAGATCTAAAATTGGGCAAAATGCATTTTGAACTTTTTTTGCAGTTACACAGAATTGTTCCCTCCATTGACATCGACTCAGAAGGGAGCTGCAAACGATGAATCCTACATTGCAATTAATCCTTCTCAAGGATCGAATGCGCATTTACCACCTTTAATACAGCCGATTGAATGTGTCCTTCAACTAGGTACGTATAAATTTGCATGAATTTACGAATGTGCAAAAATTGAATTTTTGTTTAGCCTTAAATTCGAAATGGCCGCGAACACTTCATGCACTACGTGCTATGAAGACGATCTACTACTTCGAAATGAGCAAGTTGCTGCGCTCCGAGCATGGAGTGCACGCCATCGCCGTCGCCGACTACCTGGACGTCTTCTTCAGCGGGTACGTCTTCCGGCTGCGCATCCACCACCCGAAGGAGATCGCGCTCGTCAAGAAGGACGTCTCCGCGGACGGCGTCACTTTCTACAAAGACACTCCGGAGAGTCTCGCGCTGGAACGCGAGCTCGACGTGCTGCCACGACTTGCAGGCGCATTGAACGGCCTCCATCAGGCGCACCCCAGCTTCGGCCCGTCTACGTGCCTCATCAAGCGCTGGTTGCGCTCGCAGCTGCTCGATGCCGGCCACATCTGCGATGTCGTCGTCAGCCTGCTGAACGCGTCGCTCTTCCTCGCAGAAGCTCCCTATCGTGGTGCTGTGCTGCCCCAGGTGGCCTTTCTGCGATTCCTGAAGTTCGTCGCGCACCTCGACCCCGAATTCCACACCGTTTGCGCGAATTTCAACGACGGCCTCACCGCCGAGCAGCTCGCCGACATCGACAGCAAGTTCCTGCAGAGCAGGCACAGCTACAACGCGCTGCATATCGTCACGCCCTTCGACGAGGGCCGCTCGATTTTCACCAAGAGCGGACCCAGCAACCTGGTGCTCAAGCGCATCAGGGCGCTCGCTAGGGAAATGTACACGAAATTAATCAGTCGGATGCAGCCCGGAAACGCTCTTACTTACAAGGTATTAAACAACATTTCTATAATCAGGAAACAACCTCATACTTGTTTGTTTCAGGATTTCTTCATCCCAAATCTGACTGGTTATGATTTGTTGATCAAATTGAAACCATCCGTGAATGTACGAAAGTACCAGCAACTTGACAGCAGAGGGATTCAATTTGATGAGTATGATGATACAGAAAATACCAGCTTTCCTATTGTTGGTTTCGAACCTATTCAGATATACCTGAATGAATTGCGAGTAAGTTTTAATAGCTTCATTACCACATGAGCATTGAACTCATTTGAAATGTTTCAGAAAAATTATGGAGAATATGCCCTATTCTTTCATGATACCTATGGAGGTGAAACAATTGGAGTTCTCTGGAAGCCAAACATCTCAAAACAGCAAGAATTTAAGGTACAAACAACATTTTGCAGAACCATCAACTATATTTACAAAAATATTGTGTGTTACAGATTTCTCAGACACATGCCTGCAGCCTAACAACCCACAAAAAACTAACAGTGAATATTGATGCCCTTATTCAAGATTTTTACATTCATGGCAAGGGCATTGTAAAATTGATTGAGATACAACAGAAATAGTGAAACAATTCCCAGGTTAGTCCCATAACATTTATTACTTATCCCACATTACTTCTGTGTTCAATGACTAGCTTGTCAGTTGCATACATTTGACCAATGACCACCTGAAAACATCCCTCATAAAAGAATGCAATTTTCGATGTGATTAAATGTACCTGTCTCTTTATCATCTCCAATGTGGAAGCTGCTTCTTGAAGTTTAATGCCAATAAGTTCAGGGTCCCGAATCTCTTTGTTGGTTCGAAATGAGTCCTTCACCTTTCTTAACGTATAATTCCTAACAAATTAATTCTGTGTTATGAAATTATTCCGACTTGCTGCAATGCTTGAAAAATGAGGTTAGATACTCACCGGAAATTGTACGAGGTAAATTTCTGAGATTCGCGTAACATTGATTTGTATAAATGTAGAACTTGTCGTGTGTTTGCACTCATTGTTGATATTGCGGTGGAGTAACAATGGTCAATTTACTTATGAGAAATTTATTCCCAAACGAAAACAAACGCTAGGCTGATATTGCAAGGAACTGGCGCCCCCTGGTGGTTTAAATAAGGTAACAGCTGAATCACGAGTCATGATTGTTGTTTACGAATCCGATCGTCTTTTGTTAATTTCGCGCCATCTTGTAATTTCGTGATTTTTTCGAGGCGTCTGCAACGCTTTGTAATTAATGTAACATAATTAAGTAATTAGCGTGTATAACTGAGTGCACTGGTGTTTCGGAGGCTGCCAGGGTATCAAGCAAGGTGTTGAGCAAAAATTTGTGAATGAAATCCATGCATTTGAATTTGCTGCCTGGTGAGTAAGGTTGCAATTAATTTTAGAAAATTCTGATGAATCTTGCAGCAGAGACAAACTCTGCTTGTAGTGTAACTGCGTTGGCATAGATTTGATAATCTGTATCTCACATGGATTATCAAACGTTCAGATATTGAGACCTCTTTATGCTTCCAGTGAGATGTACTAGAAACTCTACCCTTGATAATTCTTAATGATGTTCTGCAAATGTAAATTGGAGGCTGCACTTGCAATATTTAACTCTGCTATACCCGTCCCAAGCCGGGGGCCTTATCATTCAAGAGATAAGGAAGGAGGAGGGTTCGAGGAGTAACACCTCGTTAAAAAACCAGGGTTCAACTGGCTCCGGTTGTTAGCACTC
>JARJDZ010004418.1:0-16334 GCA_030264555.1 Aleochara sp. GC000083 | reverse complement strand
TTTTCTCACTTGTAGAAAAAAAAGGTATTCATTTTTTCCACTTGTAGAAAAATGTACGTCACTGATTTGACAAGTGAAAAATATTCAATTTTTGTCACGTAAAACACGCATAGAAAATGGAACATTATACGCTTCAGTAAGATAAAAAATATTATATTGTTTGACAAAAAAATAACAGTGAAACAAAATGTGTGAACTTACTGATGACATCTTCATCAAAAAAATATCGTGTTCCCATTCTATTGTTCCACGTGCGCAGAATCCTCCTTGGATGGAAGATCCACTGCAGTGTTCGCGTTTCAAAGGCAGCGGAGAAGTAATAATTCCGATGATGAATACGATATTTGTCGAATGTGTAAGCAAGTGTAGGAGCGAAATGCGACAAGCGACAAAACAAGAAAAAATAATTACGAAAACGTCTGCACTCGCTGACGCGTTTACGCCATTGTCGCATTGTCAGCGCGCTGTCGCATATA
This sequence comes from Aleochara sp. GC000083, assembly GCA_030264555.1. Lineage (NCBI taxonomy): Eukaryota > Metazoa > Arthropoda > Insecta > Coleoptera > Staphylinidae > Aleochara > Aleochara sp. GC000083. Next base: position 15,858 of record JARJDZ010004418.1, on the reverse strand, counting down.
TACATAAGAAGCATTAGCAAAACAAGAAGTCGAACAATGCAAATGCATTCATTTTGATGAACAAGGAGACGGAACGAGCGAAGATTCACTCACGTTACACGTTCCTCGCGCAGCGCGAATATGATGAGTGTGTGCCAAACGCAGCGTGCTGTCGCCCTTAATCACTCTGATCTGCTGGAAGGAAGAAGACACACGCAAGTTAGTTTCGTAATCAGTCCTGTCATTATGACTATTTTGCAATAGTGCAAATCTGCAAGATGACTGCACCAAAAAATGCCAACTTTTCCAAATGTAATCTCAGAGATCATTTTCATATATGTATAGGGGTGAATGCTTGTTGAAAGGATCTAACTAAATGATCTACAATTGACTTGTAGATCCGGCTCCCCAACCCTAATTTGTTTTCGCTCTTCTGCATGGTCTTCTGGTCTTGTAATCCTGGCCCCTTTATTGCATTCAAAACATGATGTATTCAACATTCATGAGTGTACCTTAAAGCTATTAGGAGATTGTAACATAACCCTCTTTACATGTTGATATGCAAAACGTATCATCACTCCTGTTTTCCCTCTGTTAGTCTTTCTCGTACGTAGATCTTCGGATTTTAAGGTGCTTTGATATGTTTTTCAATACAAAAATATGATTTTGGATTGGAAAATCTGTGCTGGTTGGCATCAAGCAACACATTGAAATGAACAACTGATTTGAATGCATTGATTGATTTCAACAATGGCTGCGTTGAGGAAATGAATGATTTTTAATTTCGTGCTCGTGCATTGTTCGTAGCATACGCGAAGCATTCGCAAACAGCCCGTCGTCGTTTCGCATGGTTCGAGCGGGGGCGGGTTCGTTGCGGGCGACAATGCAGAGCAGAGCTCCCTCTTTGCTCGGATGAATATATGATTTTATTCATTGCGTTGCGTTGTTTCCCATTTCATTCCGCCGGCAATTTTTTTGCCCCAATCTCAATTCTATTCTGCCGTCAGACTACCACTCCCATTTTCATTAGACAAACACATCCAATATATCTGCATGTTGTATTCTTTTCATTTGTTGGAAAATAATCGGTGTATAACTCGAAAAAAGGAGCGAAATTTGTCAATGCAAAATTTATTTAGAATCTTATCATGACTTTTTTCTCTTGTATACATCCAATCAAGTATTACATTTTTGTATAAATGGTCATAGGTGCATTAAGAAGTTTAACAACAAAAAAGGCTTTCAAGACTGTCCAGTGCTTATTAACATAATAATTTTGCAAATTATAAACTATATAAATATTGCCATTCGCTTTACATTTGGTATACTGGTTTAATTTCTAACTTATAATAAATCTGATAGTTAATTGTTGATGGTATTTACTGCAAGGTAATATATTATAAACCTTGATACTTGTTGTTAAATAAATGTATGTTTCGGTGTACATATAGAAGATATGCAAAATGCATATTCTAATTGATTTCATAATAGGTATACAAATCATTTCATCAAATATTTGGATATTTTATATATGTAATCTAGTATTTTCTGTGTTACAAGTGACTAAAATTGAATATGATGAATGAATACCATTTATTTTACTTGATAATTGAACGAATAAATAATATATCGAAAATTTATTTATAAATGAAACTACCAATTTTTTATTGATTGTCAAATCTTGATTGTCAAAATTAATTCAAGTACTCGATTTTTATTTTGTTATATTTATATTTCTCTTTTACATCGATAATTTTCTAATGTTGTTATAACGACAAAAAGTAAATAAAAATTTAGCCGCTGTAAAAGTTAGAAGTAACTTTATCCGATTGCAAAACGGATAAAATGCCAAATCTTATAACTTTTTTGTTTTGTTGCCTATAAGAAGTTTGTCGAGAAAAACTGTTTTTGATAGGTGACAGTTTTTCGCGATATCACAAGACAACAAAATCTCATGAAAAAAACAAACATTTATCCAATAAAATGAGTAGCACTCGTATTATAACTGTTGGTTAAAATAGATACCAATTAACAAAAGTAATTGTTGGTTACTAAGATTTCAAATAATAATCAAGATTTTGATAATTTATTTGTGACATATGTGGTTTTAAACCATTGTGTCAACTTTTATTCGGTAAAATAAACCGTCAAATGTCACACGTGTGCGAAATTTTACTACAACGTTGGGAAATTTTTGTGTCACTCGTTTATAACTGTGCAATTCTTCTAATTTAATGTATTATGTTTCATTGTATGGATACACAAGTCTAATATTCCACAAAGAAACTTAATAGTGAATGATTTGTTGTCATCTTTAATTAATTACTGTTCTTTTGCTTCGAATATATACAATAAGCAATGACCATTTGAAATATTAATATGATTTCGAACCTAAAATTAACCTGACTAATGATAAAAGATACTGAAAGTTATACTATATAATCTCATATCCTTTGTTATTAAATCAATACCAATTATCAATAATCAATCGATTTATTATACTTGTAAAGGCAACAGATTATACTTTTTAATGCTTGTTTATATTCGAGTCTTGACTCACTTGGTAAAAAAATTATTAGATTTAGGTCAATATTTCACAAATAAAGTTATGAGTATTTATTAGTCATCATTTTTAATTAATTACTATTATGCTGGTAATACATGTGTCTGATTTGAGATTATCAGACGTTGATAACAATCACTAAATCTTCAATAAATCTTATTTCTCAAGTGTGTACATTGTACAAACTAAATTTTAGATTATTGCTAAAAATAAAAAAATTGGCACATTTATTTAATTACCTCCTTTAAATTCTTATCACTACTTTGAAATCATACATTAAATAAATATCTGATAATACTCGATATGAAACATGATGGTGGTTCTTCTTACAACTTTAAACATTCTTAAACAAAGACACTCAACTGTGAATTGAATCACAAACGTGATCTAATCTGATATGAAAAGAGTTCTTCAGATGGAGTTGAACTGGTAAAAGTGCCACATCTGTCGCAGGACGAATCAATTACATTCACGTTTTGAAATCAACAACGTTGATTACTCAAATAATTATTATCATTGCGTGTAGTTTAATTATTTCTAGTCATGGCCGAGAGCTTCATCGCAGATGCGACATGTCATCCGAAATGTGACGCGATATGACAATCGGATTGCCAACAATGGCTGCGCGTCACAACACCAACTTCCGTAATTAATAAAGTCGGGGGCGGAGGCGGCGCTGCTGGCGTCGTAACACTCTTACGCGATATCATCCTGCAGGAAGAGCAGGAGGAACATGTCGCCAATCCGGCACACCCCATTCAACGCTTTACTCCATTTAATAATAATCTGCAAGGTTGTTCGAATGGCCCATTGTGTAATCGAACAAGGGTAGATTACTATGCGCGCGTGCTCGTTCTGATTGCATTGGTCCATTATGCGGCTATAAACAATTAATTCCTAATTCATGCGTATATTGGCATTTGAATGGCGATCTCTGTATTGTGTTGCTCAGCATGAGGTACATATGTAATCGCATTTCCACGACGAAAACAAAATCGACGAAATGGAATTTAATTCGAGTTCAATTAATTTGTTAATTGCTGGTAATTACTGTAATTAATTGGACCTACTAGTTTTGCCAGGATATAAAGAACAAATTAGCAAAATAGTTGGAATGAATGTACGGGAATATATTTATTCAAAAGGTGTAATATTATTTACATTTTACAAAAATTAACTTCATACACTAATTAAATTGAATTTCCACTATACAATTAACAATTGCAATATTAAAATATAGCTCATTAATGCATTAATTGTTTTGGTTTCTTGGAACATGGGAAACAAGTGAAAAATTTTTTGTCAATTACTTGATCAGAATTTCACTAAAAATTATAATTGTATTATATCTGTGCTTCGTTTCAAATAAGCTTTTTCCTTAATGGGAAAGAATTTGATTGCGAACAAAATCATTTAGCATAATAAACATGTTCTTATGTTACACAAATTTAGATTTTTCTATGCATTATAACTTGTTGTATTTTTGAAATTGTAAGATTACTTAAAAAATGACATTTATCCCCCCAACAATTCGCATTCCAATTCAATAGCAACCCCCTTTTTAGATTGAATACAAACACAAACATTAATCACAACAAATTTAATTTTAACTAAAGCAAAAACTAACCTCCAATAAATTTCACTAAGTCAAAATTTATAATTGAAGAGTTTTCTTCTGCAACAACGGGATGATTACAAAACTCAGAGTCGAAACATTTGGTTACATTACGGTAAAATTGGTGAGTATGGCTGTTAAAGTTTTAACAATTGGGACATAATTTAACATGAGTCGAATTGAACTGAAAATTTTATATTTGTTTTAAGGTGGTGCTGAAAACTGATCAAATGGACTCGATTATCAAATTACATTATGAAGTCAAGGATTATAGATGTCCATCTTCATCTGATTGTACACCGCAATAACCATTCTAATAAGGAAGATTTGATGTATTTTGTGTTACCTCTAATGAAAATAATGGTAGGTTAGTACTAATTCATATCCAAACAAATTTATATACTGATTATGGAATAACAGATTATGGAATAGCAGCAAGAGATTATGAGAGTTGCAACCAGTTGCAAAAACAGCACACACCTAAACATCAGTTGGATTTACTGCAATCCAGAACAGGAATACATAGTTGGAAGGAAAATAAGGATGGAAAGCGAGAGGCGGGAACAAACTGATTCCCGTACACGGTTTTCATACAATGAGATATCTTTTACCACCCCAACTCGTAATGCATAATTTTCATTACGCCATTCTTCCTTTATTCCCGGTTCCAAGGCGAACAATGGACGCGTCTAGGAAGAAAACATAATTCCCGGTTTGGTACTCTTCGCCATATCATTGTATATTTTCATCTCTATCCACACTATTCCATTTCAATTATAACCTTCCTGCTTACAGGGAAAATTACAGAAAAAAATATGAGGAATATAAATTCAATTTTCAACATACTCATTGTAAAATGAGATAAGAATTGTAATTTCTAATTGTAATGCAGAAAGCCCCAAGGAAATTTCAGAAAAGGAGTAATGTAATTTGGAATTTTAAACGAAATTGAGAAAATATCAAATGAATTTCAAATCTGAGAATTGTAATCTTCAAAACGTCACTTTTAATTCAAATGCTACAACTGTAATTTCGATTTATGAAATGTAATCCTTAATCCTTTTTGATATTAAACTTTGGCATTCTCAATTATATTTACCATACCTGAATTACAATTTTTACAAACTTAATTACATATAACAAATCTGAATTACATTTGCTTCTCGCCTAATTACAATTTATAATCTGAATTGCATTTTAAACTTTCTGGATTGCCATTGGAAAAAGTGTATGCAAAAACTGTCTAAACAAAATGACACCTTATATTAATTAAGTATTTTATGATATTATTAAATTAATAAATAAGATTAATTTAATGGGTTCAACAGTTTTTCCTGTTGTAATTAAGGAAGCATCAATTAAAAGTCAGAAAAAAAATGTAATCCAGATTTGTAAAAGAAATTGATAAAGTATCACATGAATTTCAAATCTGTGAATTTTAATTTTGAAAACATCACGTTTACAGAAATTTTTATTTGAAATTCAAAAAACATTACATGTAATTCACATCAAAAACTAAATCATTATTATTATTTTGAATTTCATTTGCCTAATCTGAAATACATTTGTGTGTTTCTAATATTAAATTATATTTACCAAATTTGAAAGAGAATTGTTGCAAGCTGAGTTACAGATAACAAATCTGAATTACATTTATTACTCGCTTAATTCATACAATTTACTAATCTGAATTGCACTTTAACTTTATGAATTACTTCTAGAAAAAAAACTCTACAAGTTCAAATTGAAATTCCTGATTCAAGAATCGTAACATTTTCAAAATTGTCACCAAGTTAAACCCATAATATATAAACATTATTGCAAATTGAATTACATACAAAAATCTGAATTACATTTGCCACTTCCTGAATAACAATTTCCTAATCTGAATCACATTTTCTACTACATTTTCTGAATGACTATTGAAAAGGTATAGAACAGAGAAATATTCATAACGTATTATCCTGCAGGATAACCCGATTTGATAACGGGATGTAACTGCGCGGGCGTCCCGACGCCCCAGTACAACACAACAACAGGCAGACGCGGCGCGTCTTTCCCCAATTGCAATCGCTAACCAATGGGAAATTCAAGGGTGGAGCATCCCTTGCGATAGTTATCAGCGAGTTAGCGGATTGAAACCCCAGTTTAAAACCGAACACTAAACTGATAAAGACGCAAGCGGCTCTTGCGCTCGCAATCGCAGTTCGCAACTTCGTGCGGCACTCTTCCGGAAATAGTTTCCGTTCTTCCAGCATGGCTGGACCTTATCTTTCGCCATTACCAGGCGATCTCCTCACCGAGTACATGTTCGGCCGGCGGCGGCAGCGACGCAACCGGACCACATTCAGCCCGCAACAGTTACAAGAACTCGAGGCCCTCTTTCAGAAGACACATTATCCTGATGTGTTCCTCCGCGAAGAAGTCGCCCTAAGGATCAGTCTCTCCGAAGCTCGTGTACAAGTAACCACTCGAAATTGTTAGTTGATTGCATCTAATTAACACTAATTACGCATGAATTAAGGTCTGGTTTCAAAATCGGCGGGCAAAGTGGCGCAAGCAAGCGAGATTGCAACTTCTTCAAGACGCATGGAGGATGAGATGTCTTGGACTTTCAACACCACCTCTGATTTTATCAGGTACACATAAACACCCACAATCAGTGCATTTTCCCCCATTTTTTTTTTAATTTCCCAAATGTTTGATGTGTACCATAGGAAGACCCGCTCCTGGACTTTCGACTGAACCATTACCGTCGGAAAAGTTGGGAGAGGTTTATCCACCCATGATGCATCCGGGACTTCAGCCCCCTCCGTGTCCTTGCTCACCCCGCGAATCCAGCAGGAGTCCCAGCTTAAGAAGTTCTCCGAGTCCGCGACCGCTTTCTCCCGGTGGGCCGGATGACTTGTCGGTCGGGAAGAATAGTGTGCACGGGGAACATCTCAACAATAACAGTATTAATCAAACGATTGATGTAAATAATTAAAGGATGCGATATCAAAACTAGAATACTTTAATGGGTACGTTATCAAATAACATACATGCACATTGTAATGAGTATGATATAAAATTTAAATTATGTCAACGTATTTGTAGAATATTGTAAAATTTTCTAGTAGGGTAGGAATGAAGTTGATGATATATGCTTTAGAATTAGATTATTTTATTGAAATAGTTTAATCGAAATATTTAAATGCTGGTGAATAAATTTAATCACGAATAAATCGTTAATAATTCACATGCAATTCAATTTTTATCCTCAATTTAATAATAATTATAATAATGATATATTTTCTGGGAACTCCCAGAGGACTATCGATCAATTTGTATTTATGTTGTTAAATTAACCTTGATTAACAATTATCTAAATATTTTCAATTTTTTTTATTTTTATGCATAAATTTATGACGAATGCTAATTTTTTGTTTAAATTATTTACTTGTATTTACATATATGCAGGTAAACATTCCTCAACACTTTATTGTAAACAACAATTTCTGTAATTATGATTGTTAACTAATTTTTGTCTATATCATATAAAATTATATCATTTTTGCAATTGGTAAAATGACTATTTATTATTATTATTTATTTATTGTATAGCTATCGATCAAGTTGGTATTTCCGCTAAGTGACCATTTATTTATAAAATTAATTTGTTGGTGTTCGTACAATAAATTAAATCAGGCGCAGTTTTTTGTTATCAATTATATCTCGAAATCAAAATTTAAAAGCTGGTGAATAAATTTAATCACAAATAAATCGAAAATAATTCTTATGCAATTTAATTTTCATCCTGAATTTATTTTGTAAATGAAATATTATTGCTTTTCAACGCGTATCGTAACAATATATAAACTCAATAAACTTTTTCTATATGCATATGTAACAATTATTTAAATATTTACTTTTTATTTTCATGCATAATTCTATTTTGATTTTTATTATTTGCTCAATTGTTTAATTGTATTTACTTATATTCAGTTTGAAAATTTAGTTTCCTCAATTCTTCCTGATTATCCTGACGTTTTTGCAACAGCAACTTTTGTAATCAAAATTCTTAGCTAATTTTTGCCTACTTCAATATCATCCAAAATTATATGATTTTGTTAATTGACAAAATGAGAATTTAATTATAAAATTAACTTCTTTAATCCACAGAATAAATTAGGCATTTCTTTTTGTTATTAATTATATTTAGAAATTATTTTCATTTCATATTAACAAATTACACATTTACTCAAAAATATTTCCTGTTTAATGATTTTTGAAAAAAAAAACGATATTCAGTAATCATTTTTCGACAAACAATTTCAGTTTCTCTTCCAAAATTGATAACCATATTAGTTAAAAACTAAACTATTTTATTTTGATTAACAAAAACAATATTGTTGGCAACTTATGAATAGGTACTTTAAACAATTGTAACAATAATATAAATTAGTTTTGTGATAGATATCTAAATAGACAAATAATGCAGTATTCTGGAAAGATATGAACAACATTTAAATAATTAGAGATAAGAATACTGATATCCAAATTTGTAATGCTTTACATTCCATGTGCATATGTATGTATAAAATCTATTGATAAAATAGTACAAATAATATAAGATAACTTGGTTTTACATTCGTCATTCTTTAATTGTTTCAATTAAATTTGCAAACAATCACATCTATATATTATTATTAATCATTTATCTTATCAACAATGTGTTTTCATCTCAGAAATAATTGTATCAATTGTTCGAAATTACAGAGATCACAAGATATTATTATAAGTTATTTTCATTCCAGTTTCAGCATATTTGAGAATTCACATTTTTTGTTTACTTCCCTTGGTATTTAATAATTAAACGCAACCCAGCATTTTTTGCATTTTTTGTTAGTTTTTTTACAAATAAAATCATTCAGTTCGAAATTGGAACTTCAAAGCGTGTAAATTATTTTGCCTATAGTTTCCAATGAACCCTGCGAATATTTGAATCCTGTCTGAATTTCAAAACTTCTCTCGGCATATTTCAATACAAATGTAATTTTTAAACCTCTAGTATTGTAAATGGCCTTTATCACACTATGAACCTGTAAAATGACGTTTACAATACAAACAATACAAAAAAGATCAGGTGCAAACATGACACATATAACAAATGTCAAATCATTGTCACGTAATTATCAACAAACGTTACTTAATGAATTCAAGTGCTGTGGAAGCAACGTATTGTACGTTCTCGTTGAACATCATCGCCCACATTTATAATTTGATACACAACGTGCACAGCAGAATACACGAACGAGTCGCGCACGCTCGCCTCTTCAAGACTAACTGATAGCTTCATTTCCCGCTATGTTTTATTATAAGTTCAACTTAATGTACAGTGAATCGTTAGTTATCGAAGCATTCTCAGCTCGCTTGGACGTTCAAGCGAGCCGCGGATCCGATCAATGTGTGCACGCTTGACTCTCCTACATTTTCCCATTCGCAGTAAGCGAGTAATAATGATCAACAATTCATAGCCAACATACAAACTTAAGATGTGTACATACTCAGGCGTTGTTTTAGTTGTTTTGTTGATTGCTACCATCGTGGGTGCTGATCAAGGGTAAGGGCATTATTGATTCAAGTAGTTGGAATAATATTTGATAGAGGAATATTTTCAGGTTGTGGAAGTGGAGTTGTAAGAATACATTATGCATAAGGCAGGCGCACGACTCAGGAGAATATTCGTCAATCGAAATGTGTCGTTTGGTGTGCGGTAATCAAGGAGCATTCTGGCCTATTCCAACGCAGTCGTTCAACAAAACCAATATCTTTGTCAAGGTGCACCCTACGTAAGTTACCCTCTTTTAGTTTACCCCTTCTATATAGATGCATTATTGTAGGAAGTTCCAATTCGACCTCAACGCTCCAGATGCTCCCAGACATTTGCTGGGTGAAGTAGTCAGCTTGTTCAAAGTGAATCTGTATGCAGAATGCTCCAATGACTGTGATATCGGGACAGCAAGCACGGTCAAGGTTTCTGTAACGGTGGATTCAGCTGATCTCGGGTTGTCATGGACAACAGATGAATCGTATTCGATTTCAACAAATGGTAAGTTATAAAATACAACTGTAAATTGAATACAATTAGAATTTTTCAGATTCTATATGGTATATAAAAGCGAAGACCTTCTATGGTGCTCGACACGGAATCGAGACACTATCGCAACTAGTTGCGCCCTATCCCGAAGGACTCGTCATGGTCAAAGCAGCCCACATCGGCGATAAGCCGTATTACCCGCATCGCTCCCTCCTGTTGGACACCTCGAGGAATTTCATGTCGTTGGAGGCGATTAAACGGCAGCTGGATGGAATGGCCGCTTCGAAACTCAACTACTTCCATTGGCATATCACCGATTCGCAAAGCTTTCCGTATGTGTCGAAACGCGTGCCGAACCTTTCGCATTACGGTGCCTACTCCAGTGCCGAAACATACTCCCAGAAAGATGTAAGCGACCTGATTCACTATGCGCTCGTGCGTGGAATTCGCATCATTATGGAGATCGATGCGCCGGCTCATGCTGGCAACGGATGGAACTGGGGCCCCGAGTCGAATTTGGGTAATTTAGCCGTATGCGTTAATCAGCAGCCGTGGAGGTCGTACTGCATCGAGCCGCCTTGCGGACAGCTTAATCCGGCCAACCAGAACGTATACAAAGTGTTGGAAATGCTCTACAATGATATTGTCGATCAGTTTCCACAAGATGACATGTTCCATATGGGAGGAGATGAGATTTTCATGCCGTGTTGGAATAGCACTCAGGAAATCATCGACTATTTAGCCTCTCAAAACAAGGGGCGGTCGTTGGAGGACTTCTTGGATTTATGGGGCGAATTCCACGCAAAGTCCCTTGCAGCATACGATAAAGTAATCGGCAGCAAAAATAGCACCATGTTGTTATGGAGTAGTGAACTCACAGACCCTGAAGTTATCGAAAAGCATTTAGATAAAAACAGGTAATTGCTTTGTTTGTCCCTAATTGTTGATTAACGTAGTTTGTTTTGATAGGTACGTTATTGAAACATGGGTGCCTTCAACGGATCCATTACCCAAGAAACTCTTGGCAAAAGGATACCGACTTATCATATCTACCAAGAATGCTTGGTATCTCGATCATGGCTTCTGGGGCACTACGAAATATTATTCATGGCGATTGGCCTATTCCAACATGCTGATCTCACATAAGAATGTCCTGGGGGGAGAGGTACTATAGCCTTTTCGTAGGGTTTTTTTATGACTGTTTATTTCACTTGATGGTTTTGTTTGAAGATCTGCATGTGGAGTGAATTCCTGGATGAAGAGGCACTTGATGGTCGCGTGTGGCCACGTGCGGCTGCAGCGGCTGAACGCCTCTGGTCCAATCCAAATTTGAAGACTGCTGACGTTGAGAGTAGGATGTACAGACATAGGGAGCGTTTGGTGAAACGTGGGATCGAAGCTGAAGCATTGACTCCTGAATGGTGTTATCAAAATGAAGGTCAATGCATGTAATGCATTGTATGTGATGGATCATTTGTAGTTTAGCTGAACGAGTGAGTCCCTTAAAACGCTCATTGTGAAGTTGACATCATCCTTTGTTATACACATTGGTGGCTTGATACGCATTACCTGTAAATTGTTCATTAGGTAAGTTGTTATGATATAATTTTTAAATTTCAAACTGTACATTTCCATATGCTCCACCTTGACCCATAATCACACCCTTTTCTTTGAGGACATTGTATATTTGTTTATCCATCAAGGGTTCCTTTGATTTACTTTTCACTAATTCAACACCAATCATTAATCCTTTTCCACGTACATCACCAATTGTATTGGGAAATTCCTCCCGCAATTTCGCCAATTCATTCAAAAAATATGTTCCTACAATTTTGGAATTCTCTTGCAGTTTTTCTTCTTCAATTATCTGCAAATCATAACATTGTTAGAAAATATAATATTCCTGGACTTAGTCTAAGATACTCATGGACTTAATCCATGAATATTAAAGTAACTTACATCTAGAACTGCAATCCCAACTGTGGATGCAATAGGATTTCCTCCAAAAGTATTAAAATGACTTGCTGAATGTAGGGCTGCCGCAATTTTAGGCGTTGTTACAACCGCTCCCAAAGGATAACCATTTCCAATCCCTTTAGCCATTGTTACAATGTCTGGAATTATCTCATGACCTTCAAATCCCCAAAAATGATCCCCAGTCCGTCCGAAACCTGTCTGCACTTCATCGGAAACAAATAATCCGCCATTTTCTCGAACAATCTTCGCAACCTCCTTCAAGTATCCTTTTGGGAATTGCACAGTGCCTCCAACACCTTGAATACTTTCAGCAAAGAACGCTGCAAGACCATTTGTATTCGGAATTGAATACTTGAAATGCTCCTTGAATTGCTCCAAATATAAATCTTTAGCTTCACAGCTTCCCTCAGCGCAATTGCAAGTGCGTGTCGTTTGTATAACGCTATCACGACAATGACTTCCTCCCCATAATCCTTTGTAAACATCCGGATTCATAACATGCTGTACACCGGATATATTCGGATATTTATATTTGTACTTTCCGGTGCCTGTTAATCCCATTGTAGTACAAGTCATTCCATGATAACAATTTCGCAAACTTAGAACATCGAAATTATTCGTGTACACTCTGGCCATTAATAACGCCAAATCATTTGCTTCAGAGCCACTATTTACAAAGTACGCAACCTTCAAGAAACATATGTTAGTAATAATATGTATGGACATCCTTTTAAGGATATTTTTGTTGCACTTGCTTTCAAATCACCTGGAAACTTCTCAGTCAACCGTTCTGCATATTCGTGTATCTTCGGATGTAGGAAGATATTTGAGACATGATTAAGTACTTCCATTTGCTCTCGAACGGCCACATTTATTTTTGGATGGCAGTGTCCTACTGACACAGTACAAATGCCTCCAAACAAATCAAGATATCTCTTTCCATTAATATCGAACAACCATTGCTTGTATCCTTGATGGATGGCTAATGGTTCATCATATATGGTTGCCAAAGCTGGATTCAAACGTGATTGTCTCACTTTTTTCATTTGCTCGTAGGAAGGTCCCTAGAATACTTGTTTTTGCACCATATAAAATACAAATTTCCACTTACATTATATTTCTTCGGTTGAAAATCACATTTCGGTAAATTTGCCGCACTGGATAAAAACCTACGAGAAATCATCTTAAGTAATTTTAATTTGTATGAAGTCACTGTACCGACTGCTGAAAGTAAATGCTGCCTACATCAATTTAAACATTGTTTAATCGTCTTTATTTGCTTATTCATAAAGTTTAGGTCAAGATAGGTTACTATACATATTCATATGTGCATATGGAAATTGTTTCGTGTTCAGTTTCATGTACATTTTATTATTCCGAGCGACTTTCATGTAAATATAAATATACGTTTAATCAACGATATTTTATCTTGAAAAATGCTGGTATTACATAACATTAGATTTTGGCAGCTTATCTATTTAATGAATAATATTCATATTGAATGATAAAAATAGTAGTGTATGTAAAAGTAGCATTTCAAATCACTATTATTACTGCTAATTACTTTCAGTGAATTTTTGACGATATGAATAATCTTATCACTATAAACTGTACTATTAAGAAAAGAAGAATGATATTTTCAAAAATTAATTGTCTCTCTAGTATATTGTTCATTCATTGAAAATGTTCTTCCTTGGTAACTAATTTTATTTCTGGTAATTTATAATTTTTGCTTGGTTTGCCCTTATAGGCAACCCAATGTACTCTCTTAGATTTAGAGGTTATTCCACTTGCACAAGAAGAATGAGAATCAAAGTAGTGTCTCATCTATGGTAGGGATGGTGCCTCTTCCTTGGTTCAGAAGGTAATGTAATCTTATTCTTGTAACAATTAAAACAAGCAATTAGCAAACGAACTTATCAAAATTCAGTTTTTACACCATTAACTTCTGTTAGTGGTCTATGATCTTTCTTTCAAATGAAATGCACAACAATTAATCAATTACATATAATCTTTAGTTCAGGTCCAAAAATCTTGCTGCTTAATTGTTATAAATTTTAATAATGCAACATTTGTATGAATAATAATTATAATTAAGCACAGTTAATTGTGAGTGCTGTTACAAATATTAGATAATAATGCACATTTGCCAAAGTCGATAGTGTAGAGATTAAAACCACTCATTATTTCATTACTGTATTGCTGTATTGTACAGTAATGACTGCTGTACCACAGCAGTACTGTATTAATTTCCATTTTGTACCAGAAACAGCATGCATGAATGATCCTCAACTATTAACTTTTCATTTTTTAGACCAGCACATTTTGATGGAGTCTGCTGTGAATGTGGGCACACATTTAAGGAGCAGGGGTTGGAAATTTGGAAAGCATCATTGTCTGGCACCTGCAGCAGTCTCAAAAGGTAATGTATAATTTATNCCTCAACTATTAACTTTTCATTTTTTAGACCAACACATTTTGATGGAGTCTGCTGTGAATGTGGGCACACATTTAAGGAGCAGGGGTTGGAAATTTGGAAAGCATCATTGTCTGGCACCTTCAGCAGTCTCAAAAGGTAATGTATAATTTAAACAAATACTATATGTTAACAAAGTCATCATAATTTTAGAATTTTCCTCATGTTGATGGAGTCTGCTACTGAATCTTCATCATATGCAGGAAGAATAAAGAACATAGGACAGTATGAAGGTTAATGTTAGATGAGGGCCCAGTTCCTTAATGAATTTGATGATGGCCTTTAGGCTGCCCACTTCATTCACTCAGGTAGGTGTTCACTTCTCATGTATGGTGAAGATTACATGCTTGGATGGCTTTGATTCCAATCCGCTTGTGTTTACAGAGTCTGGAAGTATTATTGGAGTCCTCATCATCATATTTGACTTCACACAGCAATGGGCATAATGGAACCAACACCAAATTTAAAGACAAATTAAGTGGTAAGTAGAATTTTTACTTCGAATTAAATGTGTAGTCACATTCTGATGCATAAATATTTTAACATATTATTTAACATATTTAGCTGAATCAGGGTACAAATAACTGAATAGTTCTAATTATACAAGATTAAAAGTAGTCCGCGAGTTATAAATCAATTAAATTTAACTATTTAATTATATTTTAGCTGATTAATTCTAATTAACATGTAGTTTTTTAATTAAATATTACTAATTAAAACTTTGCAAACAACTAGCGACACCTAGTGTCAAGTAGCCAAAGCTTCGCGTAGGCTGGATCGTTATAGGCAACCAAGCATACACCTTGATGAATAATTTATTAGTTTCCATTTTTGCCGCAACCTGAAGTAGCGCTAGTATCGAACTTATTTTCCTGCTGTTTGTGCCCTTGGTTTGTGTTTAGTTGCGTGGATAGCGGTGATATATCCACTTTCGGTTTGCTAATTATAAAATTAAATTTCCATGAGTGAGCTACACTTCTAGCTGCATATTGAAACTATTAATTGGTTCTCTAAAGCATTTGTCTCACTGTGGCTTAACTATTTTCAGTGCATGTAGCTAAATGGAAAGCTTCATCAAATGTGCATGCTTTCATGGTATTCTACAGTAATTCATATTTGTAAATGCAATAGGGAAATAAATATCTCTTTATTTTTATTATTGTTACAGA